>CM038142.1:561737286-562038280 GCA_021437245.1 Aegilops speltoides | reverse complement strand
CTTCTCCTTGAACCCCAACGGGACGGGACCAGAAAAGCGGCTAAAGATATCATGTGCACGCCTCTTGATCTCGCGATCCATATCCATACTTTGGCCTCCCGGGCACACAAGCTCAACGAAAACCCGAATCACGACATCGTTGTATTCCCTGTCGATGAGGAAGCTCGTCTGCCTCTGCAACTCTGCCTTGATGGGTAAGAAATCGCTGAGAGGAGCGCCTCTGGGTGTCTCGTGTCTTGTTACCACTGCCGGCAATGGCGAGTCGTCCAACTTCCCCACTGTAGAAAACAACGACGGGTCGTTGGGTGGTACGTACTCCATCGCCACCTCGATCGATCTCCCTCTCGCCGTCGCTGCCTCTTCTCGTCTAACTCGCCGCCGCCGATCTTTCCAGACGAGAAGGGAAAGGTAGCACCGATTAGGGTTCCTACGATGCGGGCTGACGGCGGGCGGGGTGTTTATACGGGGTCACGCTCGGTGTGTTTATACTTTATACGGCGGGCGGGGCGTTTGTACGGACGGAGTCTGACTCGGGGTGTTTATACCTGATCGAAACAGGTTCCTACGATGCCATCTGCTTCTTCAATCACGCCCCGCTAGCCCAGCCAAAATCCAATCCTTTCCTTTCCTTTTTAATTTTCAGTTTTCTCCTTTTATGTGGGGCGGTCCGGCGTCGTCGTCGACGTCGCTGTCGAGACCACGACGCCGTGCTTCGTCCTCGCGCCCACGCTTGCGGCGGCGATCTCCTCGAGGCCGGCGCTGCCGACCATCTCGCGCTGAGTAGTCGTCCGCTCCCACCACATGGCGTCCTCGCCGGGAAGCTTGCGCGGGCTATCTCCTCGTAATCCACGGGAGACCGGGCTCCGGCTTGGGCTCGGCGAGGCAAGCGGCCGTGGGTGGACGGCGTTAGCGCCCGATCGCGACGCCGGAGCTGCGGGTCGCGCGCTGACCGGCGTGCCACAGGGCTCCGGCTGACGGGCGGAGGCGAAGCGAGCCGCCGGACGAGGAGGAGGACCCCGGTCTCCATGCGCCTCGGGGTCGAGAGCTTCCCGGCGTGAGAAGGAAGAAGCGGGGTACTCGGGCGCGGCGTGTTGCCGCCCTCGATGTACTCGAGGCGGCCTCAACGTCGCCGGGCACGCCCACGACCGACGCCGGCCGGCGGCGTTGAGCCTGCCGGAGGGCACGACGCCTTTGGTGGCCTCGAGCTGCTGGGGGCACCGGCACGCCGCCCGCGCTGATCCTCCACGCCCCGGGCACCCGCATGTCCGGCGGGACCGGGTACTCGGCCTCGTAAAGGAGGCGAGCCTCGTCTTCATGAAGATGGCGGCGGCCGAAGCCGTTCGCTGCCGCGCCGTCGCCTGGGAAGCGCTCGGCCATGGGTGTGAACTGGAGACGGCGAAAGAGAGGAAAGGAGAGGGAGGAACAACGACGGCGGGAGGCGCCGCCCGCGCGCGTGCTACCGTGCGGACGCGTGGCGGGCGAGGGAGGGCGAGGGACGCGCGTCGTCCGGTCTTCACTGCGCCGCCCGTGAGGCATCAATGGCGCAGGCTGACCGGCGCGGCAGCGCGCGGTAGCTTTGGCATTGATTCGCCGCGGGAAACGAGGCGATGAGGACGACGAAGGACCGAGAAGGGAGCCGTGTCGCTGACGCGGTGGGCCCGCGGCTTTTTCGTGCCAAAACAGTTCGCCCGGCGCCCCCGGGCGCCCCCAGCGCGCCGGGTTCGGGCTGGGTCCGCCGGCACTGTTTTCGGCCCAAGCCGGCGAAAATCGGGCTCCTGGAGCGCGACTGGGCCGTTTTTTCGGCGCCGGCGCGAAAAAAACATTTGGGAAGGCCTTCCTGTGGGCGCGGCTGGTGATGCCCCTAGGAACGGTGCCCGAGAACCACGCGGACGCGCCGCCCTGGATCTGGCTATGACAACACATCGACGTGCCCCTTCGTCCTGCCGTGCCCACCAGTGCCAAACCGCCGCGCCCATCGCACCGACCGGTGCCAGCTTGCTGCGCCCCTCGGATCTGGCCCGGCAGTAGCGACCCTGGCTCCCCGTGGATCCAGCACCCAGCTCACGGCCAAGGCACCGGGAACGGCACCTGGGCACCGTGCACACTCGCCGTCGCGCCTTCAGTCTCCGCTCGCTTGCGTCCTGCCCCGCCAACCGGTTACGCCTTGTGTTCCGGCCATTGCCAGCTCGCCGCGCCGCGCCGCCCCCATGTCTCTAGACGGCCGAGCAGCCCCACGCAGCCAGCCCGACCGAGAGGGAAGAACTAAACACCCCGCTGCCGCCGACGCTGCACGGGCTTTGTCCGTCGGGGCCTGCTGGCGGCGGCGAGGGGACGAGGGGTGGTCGGCCCAGTGGCTAAGTTCTTGTCAAAATGTACAGGGAACTTAAGGGTACTGCATGCTGACTACAAATATACGTTCTTGTGAAAATGTAGCTGCAAATTATCAAACCCAACTAAAGCCAGCACGCACCTATGTACACAAGCAACGCTGCTAACCAGCTAGCTAAGTATTGAGAAATAAAACATGTTATCAATAATATAGGAGGGATGTCTTTCAGAAGATGTCTGTTGGAGAAGAGGTGTTTCCCCAACACATTCCTTCATCATATATATAAGTGGGTCTCTTATATTGCAATGGAACTAGAGAATCATTTGGACTCTTAATTTGTCTCCTTTGCTTTCGGTATATAATACTAATGGCATCTCTAAAGCTAACCCATAAATTTCATCCCACATCCGTCCGCGGGTAGAGAGAATCAGTCCGTGAACACGAATACGGAAGGCGGCCATCTAACACTATCTGCATGCAATTCAAGCCGAGTTTTAACCTAGCAGAATACTAGTTAAGGAAAATGTTGTGCTTCCCGCCGACAACACAAGATCAAGTTTATGCAGATTAAGTAATGAAGATCATGTGCACAAGTGCTTTGCGCCAACACCACCTGCGATGTACAAATACTTTCCGTCAAAAGCCAGTGACATGCTTTTGCCAAATTACTACTGCCTCTGTCCAACTACATAAGTCATCTTAGGTTGTGCACCGCGATCAAAGCGGAGGAAAAAAAAGAAAACTTAATGTTTATTTGCTAATTAATATCACTGCATGCAATGAACTAACCAATGCATATCGTGTTTGGTAGTTGAAAGTCATTAGAAGCATACACGCCCCACATCTCTTATTGGTTGGTTCATTTATTTATGTCAAGAAACAAGAAACGAGATGACAGTTAATGCATCGCATCTAAGTGTTTAGGGATTATATTTGACTTATGCACGTAGATAGAGGGGGTATATGTTGGAAATATGCCCTAAAGGCAATAATAAAATGGTTATTATTATATTTTCATGTTCATGATAATTGTCTATTATTTATGCTATAATTGTATTGACCGGAAACCGTAATACATGTGTGAATACGTAGACTACAACATGTCCCTAGTGAGCCTCTAGTTGACTAGCTCGTTGATCAACAGATGGTTGTGGTTTCCTGACTATGGACATTGGATGTCATTGATAACGGGATCACATCATTAGGAGAATGATGCGATGGACAAGACCCAATCCTAAGCATAGCACAAGATAGTGTAGTTCGTTTGCTAAAGCTTTTTCAATGTCAAGTATCATTTCCTTAGACCATGAGATTGTGCAACTCCCGGATACCTTAGGTATGCTTTGGGTGTACCAAACGTCACAACGTAACTGGGTGACTATAAAGGTGCACTACAGGTATTTCCGAAAGTGTCTGTTGGGTTGGCACGAATCGAGACTGGGATTTATCACTCCGTATGATGGAGAGGTATCTCTGGGCCCACTCGGTAATGCATCATCATAATGAGCTCAATGTGACTAAGTGGTTGGTCACAGGATCATGCATTACGGAACGAGTAAAGTGACTTGCCGGTAACAAGATTGAACGAGGTATTGGAATACCGACGATCGAATCTCGGGCAAGTAACGTACCGATTGACAAAGAGAATTGTATACAGGATTGTTTGAATCCTCGACATCGTGGTTCATCCGATGAGATCATCGTGGAACATGTGGGAGCCAACATGGGTATCTGATACGTCTCCAACATATCTATAATTTATGAAGCATTCATGCTATTTTATTATCTGTTTTGAATGATTATATGCTTTATTATACACTTTTATATTACTTTTGGGACTAACCTATTAGCCGGAGGCCCAACCCATATTGCTGTTTTATTGCCTGTTTCAGTATTGTGAAGGAAAGGAATATCAAACGGAGTCCAAACGGAATGAAACCTTCGGCAGCGTGATTTTTTGGAAGAATATGATCCGGGAGACTTGGAGTTCACGTCAGAAGATCAACGAGGAGGCCACGAGGGTGGGGGGGCGCGCCCTCCTACTGGGCGCGCCTCCCTGTCTCATGGGCCCCTCAAGCACCTCCTGACCGACTTCTTTCGCCTATATAGTCCCACGTACCCTAAAAACACCCACGGAGAAGATAGATCGGGAGTTACGCTGCCGCAAGCCTTTGTAGCCACCAAAAACCTCTCGGGAGCCCGTTCCGGCACCCTGCCAAAGGGGGGATCCCATCACCGGTGGCCATCTTCATCATCCCGGCGCTCTCCATGACGAGGAGGGAGTAGTTCACCCTCGAGGCTGAGGGTATGTAGCAGTAGTTATGTGTTTGATTTCTCTCTCTCTCTCTCGTGTTTTCTCTCATGTTCCCTATATGGCACGATCTTGATGTATCGCGAGCTTTGCTATTATAGTTGGATCTTATGATGTTTGTCCCCCTCTACTCTCTTGTAATGGATTGAGTTTTCCCCTTTGAAGTTATCTTATCGGATTGAGTCTTTTATGATTTGAGAACACTTGATGTATGTCTTGCCATAATTATCTATGGTGACAATGTGATATCATGTGCCACTTGATGTATGTTTTGATGACCAACTTGCGGGTTCCGCCCATGAACCTGTGCATAGGGGTCGGCACACGTTTTTGTTTTGACTCTCCGGTAGAAACTTTGGGGCACTCTTTGAAGTACTTTGTGTTGGTTGAATAGATGAATATGAGATTGTGTGATGCATATCGTATAATCATGCCCACGGATACTTGAGGTGACAATGGAGTATCTAGGTGACATTAGGGTTTTGGTTGATTTGTGTCTTAAGGTGTTATTCTATTACGAACTCTTGAATATATTGATCTGAAAGAATAACTTTGAGGTGGTTTTGTACCCTACCATAATCTCTTTGTTTGTTCTCCGCTATTAGTGGATTTGGAGTGACTCTTTGTTGCATGTTGAGGGATTGTTATATGATCTATCTATGTTATTATTGTTGAGAGAACTTGCACTAGTGAAAGTATGAACCTTAGGCCTTGTTTCCTATCATTGCAACATCGTTTACGCTCACTTTTATCATTAGTTACCTTGCTGTTTTTATAATTTCAGATTACAAATACCTTTATCTACCATCCATATTGCACTTGTATCACCATCTCTTCGCCGAAATAGTGCACCTATACAATTTACCATTGTATTGGATGTGTTGGGGACACAAGAGACTCTTTGTTATTTGGTTGCAGGGTTGTTTGAGAGAGACCATCTTCATCCTACGCCTCCCACCACTACTAGGGAAAAGCCTATACACAGAATCTTACCAGCAGCGCTCCTGAAAATACCACGCTACTGCTATTTAGCAGCAGCGCGTGATATCAAAATGCGTTGCTGAAAGGAAAATAGCAGTAGCGCGTCCACCACAAACTGCGCTACTGCTATAATTGCCATGACCTGCCCCCCTCCCGCTAGTTATAGCAGTAGCGCCCTATCTTGAACCGCGCTCTTGCTATAGAAGTTAACAGCAGCGCTTGAAAAAAACCGCTACTGCTAAGATCAGCCCACAAGTTTAGTCCCACCTCGCTCCGTGAACAGGGTGTTTACCACCTTAAATATGTTATTTCTGAAACTACCACAACCAGTTGGTCTTCAATGAACTCTATGTGTAAAATTTGTGGCTGCAATATGAGTCCTCTCCGGTTCCTACCAGAGAGGACTCATATTGACAATTCATATTATACACAAAAAGATCATTGATGGCCAATGTATTTTTGCATTGACGTATTTTTTGTATAGTTACACTTAGCAGTAGCGGTTTATATGCAAAGCGCTACTGCTATTCAGATTAGCTGTAGCGCGTTTTGGCAAACGCGCTACAACTATCCCTACCTTATCCCCACGCGCACGACCGGCCCTCACTCACACTCTCACTCTCGCCCGCGTGCCGATAACCGTCGTCGTGCATCGCCGCCGCCGCCTTCGTCCGTCCGCCGCCAAGGTACTCCCCTCCTTCCGTCCCTCCTCCCTCCTCCTCACATCCTCCCTCCGCTGCAACCGCCCTCCCTCCTCCTTGCCGCCCTCCTCCCTTCGCTGCCGCCCTCCTCCTCCTCCGTCGGCAGCCTCCTCCCACCGCCCTCGACCTCGCCCCCTAGCTACCTCTCCGTCGCCCCCCACCCCCTGCCACTAGTAGATTTAGTAGTAGTAGATGTTAATTTAGGGTTCATAGCTAGTACTAGATGTTGCTTAGTTAGTACTAGATTTTTAGTAGTAGTAGATGTTAATTACTAGTAGGGATGGTACTAGTTAACTAGGGCAGTATGATTAATAGTAGTTGTAGTTGAACTACTTTAGTTGTAGTTGAACTAGTTTAGTAAGTAAATTAATAAACTAGTTGAACTAGTTGAATTAATAGAACTAATGTATTTTTAGTAAGATAATTAATATAAGTAGTTGAACTACTTTATTTTTAGAAAGACCTAGTTTTTTTTCTATTTATAGTAAGTTTATATTTAGTAAGAACTAGCTGAATTAATAAAACTAGTTGAACATGTCATATTTGTTGTTATTTTTTAGTTTAAGCAATTATTGGGGATGTATTAGTGATAACTTATACGGTTTCAGGCGACCACCGTCGTCCCCGTCACCGCCCCCCTCCGACATCCCTGTCGTCGTCCCAGTCACCGACCCCCTCCGACATCGAGGTGAGACCAGCCAAATATCCTTGTATATCTTGTGTTGTTGCTCAAATAGGATATGTGGTTGCCCAAGTGGCCGCTCATGTTCAGTTTACATCTTCGAGTGGCCTATGTTTTGCCGGAGTGTTGATTAATTTCCGTTCCGGCAAATTTCAGGCGCTCGATATGTCCTTTTTTAGCAAAGGTCATGCCGGATTTTTTCGTGAATTCTGGCATGACTTGTGCTAGAATATGTACAAGTTTAATCTTTGAATTATGAGCGTAGGAAATGTCGTACTCGGACGACAGCAGTCTCCGAAGTGTAGCTGGTGCCACGATGATCGAGGTATGTGCGACAGTTCGTTCAGGCGGGCGAAGATCGGCGCTTCAGCATTAAGCTCGAGGAGACCTTCGATTGTGAAAGCGATGCGTAACAACGACAAGTGTTTTTTCGTAATTAAGCATGACTTCAACTATTTCAACGTCTAATTTTCATATTTTACAATCCGACTAGCTTATCCCATGCCATGCAAGACGCTATGTCTTGGAGAGGATGGGGTTTGAAGACCATTAAAATTTTGAAACAAAGAAAATACACCTAAGGACCCATCATGATATGGATTTTGAAGTAAATCTGTGCAATGCTCAGAGCGTAACCCATTTTGGTTGCCAAAATTGGGAAGCACTTTGCAAAATGTATGGTTTTTATGAGGGTATGATTGTCACCATGGATCTTGGTGATCCCGACATCGAAACAAGACAATATGGACATTTGGGTCCTTGTTGATCGCTTCCCATTGTATCGCTATGTGAGTTTCTCAAACATAGTTATTAACTAATTTATATTGTTTATTTCAAAATAGTTGATAGCTTATTTCCATTGACAGCTTATTTTGATTCTTCAAAGACTGTGCGGAAGATGGTAGATAAAACCCACTACACCGATGGCACGAATTAGCGATAAGGAGAAAAATCATCGATTGCATTTTGTACTCTTCTTGAGAATTACAATAACTATTATCGAACTCCTCCAAATTATGGTGAATACGTGCCACTAGTGCATGGGTTGAACCACGGTAACTTCTCTGGAGATACCCTGGTAAGATTTTTACTATTACGACATCCGTGCATCTTTTGCATACTTCTAAAACTAGTACATCATTGCTAACTACAAAGTTATTATTATGTTTTTCACAGAAACTCCCAATGGATTGTATGCCTCACCTGATGTCTCTGAATGGTCGCCTCTCAGTTCTGAACATACTGCCAGGTAAATCTAGGGAGCTCACCTGTGCACATCGGATTTCTAAAACCGGTGAACACATGTTCATCAAAGAATGGAAGAAATGTATGGACATTCGCAAGGAGGTTCTTGGAAGTAACATTCAGCAAAAGGCAAGAATTGGAGACAGGCTAATCTCCATTCTCCATAATGTAGAAGGTCTTAATTGAATGTAGTAGGTCCTATGAGGTATAATATGTTTATTATGTGGTAATGTGTTAGAGTTGATAATGAGGAGTACTTGTGATTACGACTAGTGACCAATTTGCTATGTGATGTCATTGATGAAAACGATGATCTTGAGGAGGTGTTATATGACAATGATGTATTATAATGATAAGTTGTTAATGATATGATAATGATGATGATATTATTATATCATTGGGTGAAAGAACCGCGGATTAGTTTCAAGTGGATGGACATCCACTTGAAACTAGTCCACGGTTCTTTCACCCCGTGATGTATTAACTCATTATGATGTAAAAACAATCTCTAAATTCCTGATGTATGAAAACTTGTGTAAACGTGTATGAATACAACATGAAATAAAAAAGAAATAAAATACTAAACAATAGTAGTAGCGCGGGAAAGGAGAAGCGCTACTACTAATTACTAGTAGTGCTGTTCTGAAGAAGCGCTACTACTAAGTCAATTTAGCAGTAGCGTGGATCTAGGTGCGCTATTGCTAAGATTTAGCTGTAGCGCCTTATCAGTAGCGCTCATTCCCGCGCTACTGATAGGCCTAAAACCCGCGCTGCTGCTAGGCTTTTCCCTAGTAGTGCATGGATTGATAAACCTTAGGTCATCCACGTGAGGAAAATTTGCTACTGTCCTACAAACCTCTGCACTTGGAGGCCCAACAACGTCTACAAGAAGAAGGTTGTGTAGTAGATATCAAGCTCTTTTCTGGCGCCGTTGCCGGGGAGGCTAGGTAAGCGGCACTCACACCCCGTCAACTAAGCTCTTTTCTGGCACCGTTGCCGCGGAGGTGAGTGCTTGAAGGTATATATTTAGATCTTGCAATCGAATCTTTTTATTTCTTGTTTTATCACTAGTTAGTTTATAAAAGAAAACTACAAAAAAATTGAGTTAAGTTTGTCTCATACGCTTTGTCTTTTTTAATATCTTTCGTGAGTATGATGAAAAGGAAAATTGTGCTCAAGTGCTAGAAGAAGAAATCTATAGTATGTTTGACACTAAATCTTTGGATGATGAGCATGATTGCAATGTTGTTAGTATGAACTCCTTGAATATCCATAGTACTAATGATGATTGGTCTAGTCATGATGAAAATATCTCTCATAAGCATGTCAACTTTTGTGGAGTGCATGTTTACATGAACACACCAAATAGAGAATATATATATATTGCAAAAGGCATAAGCATTTAGAAACTAAATTGTTGCAAGAGAAGTTAAATGGGAGTGCTGAAAATTTACACTTCCTTTGCCGTACATGTGAACTATGCAATGAACGTGGTCATCTACATCTCCTATGCAAATTATTTCATGATCGAATCATGTCCAAAAATTGTGATGATTTGATTTCCCTTGCACATTATAATGAACTTAGTTTGCTTTTGGGTTATGAAGAACTGAAACGTTTAACTAAGAATCTTCCACATTTTGCCCTTGAGAAATTCCTTGATATTGATCTAGAGAAGATTTATTTGTATTGTGCGGAGAATTGCATTGAAAATCCTTATATTGCCAACTACATAAAGAAAACAAAGGAAATAGAAGATGAAGAGAATACTAATGAAATGGAAGAGACTTCCCATTATCCTCCTATTATTTCTTATGATGAATCAGGTATCGAGGAGGAGCCTTCTATTCAACCAGTCTCATCAATAAGGAGCTCAAGGAAGAAGGTTGAATCCATACATAATGTGAAGAAGAAAAGGAAGATAAGGAGCAGCAAAGGTAAAAAGGTATCCCTCCCAAATGATGTTGCTCCTACTACTCATTGTGATGATGATAATTGCTATACTATTGGTGCTATCCATACTATTAATGATGAGAGTGATTATGCTTATGATATGAAAAGGCCCAAGCTTGGGGAAGCTATGTTTGATGAGGATGAAATATTTGAGAATATATTTGCTGAAATTAATGTTTGTCCCAAGCTTGGGGATGCTATGTTTAATGAAGATGATATTTTTAGCATCCCAAGTTTTGATATGCAAAGTTGTTATGATGATAGCATGCCTCTTACCTATGATGATTATATTGATGAAAGTGGGTTCGAAAGAGTGTCAACTTTAGGAAGTAGTTATCCCACTATTTTTGAGGATGTTGAATCTTATTGTGATGAATACGAAAGTGGACTTGGAAGAGTGTCAACTTTATTTAGTGATTCCACTATCTTGGAAGAGGTTCCAATTGATTATGAGAACAAAGTTGCTATCTATGATGATTATTGTGATGACTTGTATGCTATTAAGAATAATGATAACCATGAAACTTGTCATCATGATTTTAGTTTTCAATTGGATTATTCTTCACATGATAGTTATTTTGTTGAGTTTGCTCCCACTACTATTGATGAGAATAAATTTGCTTATGTGGAGAGTAGTAAATTTTCTATGCTTGTAGATCATGAAAAGAATGCTTTAGGTGCTGGTTATATTGTTGAATTCATTCATGATGCTACTGAAAATTATTATGAGGGAGGAACATATGCTTGTAAGAATTGCAAAAATGTCAAGTTTCCTCTCTATGTGCTTAAAATTTTGAAGCTATGCTTGTTTTACCTTCCTATGCTAGTTGATTATTGTTCCCGTTGTTTGATCAAAAAATCCCTATGCATAGGAAGTGGGTTAGACTTAAATGTGCTATTCATATTCTTCATGATGCTCTCTTTATGTTTCAATTCTTATCTTTTATGTGAGCATCATTGAAATCATCATGCCTAGCTATAAAGGCATTAAAGGAAAGTGCTTGTTGGGAGATAACCCAATATTTACCCTTACTCATTTTGTGTGTCCACATGATTATTCTACTGTAGTAGTCATGTTTTATAGCTTTTGTTTCAATAAAGTGCCAAGTAGAACCTTTGGGAAGACTTGGGTGAAGTCTATATGATCTTGCTGTAAAAAACAGAAACTTTAGCGCTCACGAGAATAGCTGCCATTTTTTACTGGAGAGTGCTTTTAGGTTTATTATTTTTGAAGATGATTAATAGACAAATTCGTCAAGCACCAATTTATTTCATAATTTTTGGGGTTCCAGAAGTATATGTTTGATACAGATTACTGCAGACTGTTATGTTTTCGACAGATTCAGTTTTCATTGTGTTGTTTGCTTATTTTGATGAATCTATGGCTATTATGTAAGGGTATGAACCATATAGAAGTCGTAATACAGTAGGTTTAACACCAATATGAATAAAGAATGAGTTCATTACAGTACCTAAGTGGTGGTTTTATTTTCTTACACTAACGGAGCTTACGAGTTTTCTTTTGAGTTTTGTGTGGTTGAAGTTTTCAAGTTTTGGGTAAAAGATTTGATGGACTATGGAATAAGGAGTGGCAAGAGCCTAAGTTGGGGATGCCCAAGGCACCCCAATGTAATATTCAAGGACAACGAAGAGCCTAAGCTTGGGGATGCCCCGGAAGGCATCCCCTCTTTCGTCTTCGTTCATCGGTAACTTTACTTGGAGCTATATTTTTATTCGCCACATGATATGTTTTTTGCTTGGAGCATCATTTTCTTTTGTTAGTATTTGCTTTCTGTTATTTAGAATAATGTTTTGCATCTATATTTTCAATAAAAATGTCAAGGATAGCCTTTACCATGCTTATTTTGCTAGTATACATGTTGCTGTTTGAAAACAGAAAGTTTACCGCTGTTGCAAAAATTCCCTAGAAAAGTCAGAGAGTTATATAATGTTCAATCTTTTTTGCATAATGAGCTCTGACAAATCTTCTACAGTGTAGTATTTGTCTTATAATTTTTGGAGTTAGGGAAGTATTGATACTCTTGCATTCTTTACAGACTATACTATTTTGGCAGATTGCTGTTATGTTTGCATATGTTTGCTTTTTTAATGATTCTATTTGAGGATAGGAGTATTAAATATGCAGAGGCATTTAGTATTCAATGTTAAATAATAATTTTAGTGATTTGTTACAGTAGAGAATGATATGGTTTTGCATTGGTTTATACTAACCTATCTCACGAGTTCTTGTTGAGTTTGGTGTGGATGAAGCTTTTGATAAAAAGGGAAACCGACATATAAAAGGAATTAAGGAGACATAAAAGCTCAAGCTTGGGGATGCCCAAGGAACCCAAATATAATATTTCAAGAAGTCTCAAGCATCTAAGCTTGGGGATGCCCCGGTAGGCATCCCACCTTTCTTCTTCAACAATCATCAGTTAGTATCGGTTGAGCCTAAGTTTTTGCTTCTTCACATGAGTTTTGCTATACTTGCAATGTCATTTTTTTTGTTTTGATTGCTGTTTGAATACAATACCAAGAAATCTGAAATTCTTTAATGAGAGAGAGTCTTCACATAGTTACATAATTATTTAGCTACTCATTGATCTTCACTTATATCTTTTTGGAGTAGTTTGTCATTTACTCGTGTGCTTCACTTATATCCTATGAGTAAATGGTTGAATGAGTTGAATGTCACAAATCTGTAATTATATATGTCTCATTTTCTTATCCCATGGGGAGTAATGACTTCACATCTAAGAAGTAGAGGTTGTAAATTTATTGAAGGTTAGCAAGCATTGTATTGGTCATTTGAACAATTCATGAAATAATATTGAAGGAAGAGAGATTCCACATATAAATATACTATCCTGGACATTTTTTATAATTGTGAGCACTCATTAAGTATGACATGCTAAAGAGTTGATGTTGGACAAGGAAGACAACGTAATGGGTTATGTTTTCTCACATATCAGTTAAAGTATATTGTCATGGATCAGTCAAACATGTTGAGCTTGCCTTTCCTCCTCATGCTAGCCAAAATTCCTAGCACCAAGTAGAGATACTACTTGTGCTTCCAAATATCCTTAAACCCAGTTTTGCCATGAGAGTCCACCATACCTACCTATGGATTGAGTAAGATCCTTCAAGTAAGTTGTCATCGGTTCAAGCAATTAAAATTGCTCTCTAAATATGCATGACTTATTAGTGCGGAGAAAATAAGCTTTGTACGATCCTTGTTATGGAACAATGAAAGCGACGGACTGCATAATAAAGGTCCATATACAAGGGGCAATATAAAGAGACGTTCTTTCGCATTAAGATTTTGTGTATCCAACCCTAAAAGTGCATGGCAACCTCTGCTTCCCTCTGCGAAGGGCCTATCTTTTACCTTATGTCTTTTACTTTATGCATGAGTCAAGGTGATCTTCACCTTTCCCTTTTTCATTTTATCCTTTGGCAAGCACTTTGTGTTGGGGTGATCCTGATATATATATCCAATTGGATGTACATTAGCATGAACTATTATTGTTGACATCACCCAAAGGTGAATACGTTTGGAGGCAACATTATAAGCCCCTATCTTCACTACAAGAAATATGTCAACTTATGACCTTCTGTTAGTGACCCTCGAAGAATTGGTCATAAATCTATGACCATTTTAGACCAATTGGTCAAAAGCTGTTCAGGGGGCTCCAAACCCTGGACCATTGCGACCATTTTGGTCAGAAAGGTCGTAATTTCCTTACACGAAATGGTCACAAAGCAAATAGTGCTAGTCTGCTGCCTTATTTCTAGTTGTTAACGACCAATATAGATGGTCATAGCCTTGTAAATTGTGGTGGGTTGCTATGACTAGGCGCCACCTCATCAGTTTTGCCTATGTGTCATGTCCATGTGGCAGTTTTTGCCCTAGGTTGTGAAGCAACCTATATTTCTATCATTCCCAAAATTCCCAAAAAATCTCATAAATTCTTTGGGTCATATCTTCGTCAAATATGTAAAACCTTCCTTGCCTAGTTCAAAATAATTCAAAATATTCATTTTCCTATTTTGTTCAGAGTAACAGTTTGTGAAGGAAGTACCACTTTGGCATGTCCAAATAGTATCCATTTTCTCTGTGCTTTCCTATGCCCAAATAACCATCCTACACCAAATGCCAGCTCAATCCATTCATTATTTTGAGCCGAGCTTCAACATTCAGTATTTATGTCCAGTGTGGTGGTTTGCAAAGCAAGTACCACCTAGGCTCCTCCTTTTGAGCTGAAAATTTGTGAAAACGGTCTTCTTAGTAACTGATCATCCTCAGCCAAAACTCACGCCCATTATCCATGTACATTTCCCGTACCACTAATCAAACACTTGGCTGCTAATTCATGTTTGAGCATCGATTGGTCTCCTCATGAGAATCTTATGTTGTAATTTTCTTCCTAGCACCAACCTGGGGAGTGCCCAACCCACTGGACATGCCTAGGCCGCCCAGAACACATGGCAATGCCACGGTCACGCGGTGACCACGCTTGGCGAGCATCTTGAGTTCTGGCAGCTCTAGAGTTGGGGCCCTCGGCCACCGCCCAAACCTCGACGTATCGCCACCAAACCATGTATTTATGATTAAATAGGTCCTTATGTAACTAGAAATGATTTTTGGAAAAATACATAGCAAACTATGAGGCAGCTGCAGTTCAAATTTGACCCGCTTCGGTGAATCGGCGAAAATTTGTCTTTTTCACGAGAGGTGGATCAAACTTTTTACACCAGACCATTTTGTCAATTGTGCATTAAATATGGCCTAGTATTTTATAAAATGATTTGGTCCAATTTTGCAACAATTATTTGGTAGTTCCTTCACAAAAAACCTCCTTTCGGGCACTCGAAAAATGGAAAATGGTTTTTAGTCCAACGAAAATGAAAACTTCCTTAGGCAACATTGTTTGCTATTCCAATATGCACCCTTGTGCACAATATGAGATCATTTGAACAAACTATGCCAAGAATGTGGCCATAAGATTGATCATTTGGCTTGAAAGCCATGAATCTTCACGCATGATAGCTCATTTAAGAACACTTTTTAAAATAGTTACCGTATTACAAGTTTATTATTTTTCCTGGAAACTTGGTCACATATAATGACACAATGCGAAGGTTTTCCAATTTTTGATTTTTTGAATTTTTATGCCTGTTTCAAAATGCGGTCAAAATGGCGGGCTTGACCGTTCCTAGCTAGTGGTTGAATCTTGGAAATTTTTTGGTGTTTCTATGATTAAATAGATACTTATTTACCTAGAAATGATTTTTGGAAAAAATAAAGAGCAAACTACGAGGTAGCTACAGTTCAAATTTGACCCTCTTTCAACTGAATCGGCGGGAATTTGTCTTTTTCACCAGAGGTGGATCAAAACTTTTTACACCCAGCCATTTTGTCAATTGTGCATTAAATATGTCTTAATATTTTAGAAAATTGATTTGGTCCAATTTTGCAACAATTATTTGGTAGTTCCTTCACAAAAAAACCTCCTTTCGGGCACTCGGAAAATGAAAAATGGTTTTTTCGTCCAAAGAAAATGAAAACTTCCTTAGGCAACATTGTTTGCCATTCTAATATGCACCCTTGTGCACAATATGAGATCATTTGAACAAACTATGCCATGAATGTGGCCATAAGATTGATCATTTGGCTTGAAAGCCATGAATCTTCAGAGATGATAGCTCGTTTCTGAGAACACTTTTTAAAAATAATTGTCGTATTACAAGTTTGTTATTTTTCCTGGGAACTTGGCCACATAAAATGACACAATGCGAAGGTTTCCCATTTTTTTGATTTTTTTTGAATTTTTTATGCCCGTTTCAAAATGCGGTCAAAACGGCGGGAATGACCGTTCCTAGCTAGTTGTTGAATCTTGGAATTTTTTTGGTGTTTCTCTGATTAAATAGGTACTTATGTACCTAGAAATGATTTTTAGAAAAAATAAATAGAAAACTATGAGGCAGCTGCAGTTCAAATTTGACCCGCTTCCAACTGAATCGGTGGAAATTTGTCTTTTTCACGAGAGGTGGATCAAAACTTTTTACACCCAACAATTTGGTCAATTGTGCATTAAATATGTCCTAGTATTTTAGAAAAATGATTTGGTCCAATTTTGCAACAATTATTTGGTAGTTCCTTCACAAAAAAACCTCCTTTCGGCACTCGGAAAATGAAAAATGGTTTTTTCGTCCAAAGAAAATGAAAACTTCCTTAGGCAACATTGTTTGCCATTCCAATATGCACCCTTGTGCACAATATGAGATCATTTGAACAAACTATGCCATGAATGTGGCCATAAGATTGATCATTTGGCTTGAAAGCCATGAATCTTCGTGAGATGATAGCTCGTTTCGAGAACACTTTTAAAAATAATTGTCGTATTACAAGTTTGTTATTTTTCCGGGAACTTGGCCACATAAAATGACACAATGCGAAGGTTTCCTATTTTTTGATTTTTTGAATTTTTATGCCCGTTTCAAAATGCGGTCAAAACGGCGGAATGACCGTTCCTAGCTAGTTGTTGAATCTTGGAATTTTTTGGTGTTTCTCTGATTAAATAGGTACTTATGTACCTAGAAATGATTTTAGAAAAATAAATAGAAAACTATGAGGCAGCTGCAGTTCAAATTTGAACCGCTTCGGTTTGAATCGGTGGAAATTTGTCTTTTCACGAGAGGTGGATCAAAACTTTTTACACCCAACAATTTGGTCAATTGTGCATTAAATATGTCCTAGTATTTTAGAAAAATGATTTGGTCCAATTTTGCAACAATTATTTGGTAGTTCCTTCACAAAAAAACCTCCTTTCGGCACTCGGAAAATGAAAATGGTTTTTCGTCCAAAGAAAATGCAAACTTCCTTAGGCAACATTGTTTGCCATTCCAATATGCACCCTTGTGCACAATATGAGATCATTTGAACAAACTATGCCATGAATGTGGCCATAAGATTGATCATTTGGCTTGAAAGCCATGAATCTTCACGCATGATAGCTCATTTACGAGAACATTTTTTTAAAATAATTGCCGTATTACAAGTTTATTAATTTTCCTGTGAACTTGGCCACATATAATGACACAATGCGAAGGCTTTCCAATTTTTGATTTTTTTGAATTTTTATGCCCGTTTCAAAATGCGGTCAAAGCGGAGGGCTTTTACACCCAAACATTTGGTTAATTGTGCATTAAATATGACCTAGTATTTTATAAAATTGATTTGGTCCAATTTTGCAACAAATATATGGTAGGTCCTTCCCAAAAAGCCTCGTTTGGGCACTTTCGGAAAATGGAAAATGAATTTTCCGTGCAAAAAATGAAAACTTCCTTAGACAACATTGTCATAAAAAGAGAAGGGAACTTACCGCCGCGCGTCGTGGTGCTGCGTTGGAGCTCCCCGACGCTGTAATGGAGCTTCGCGGACACCGTGGTGCTGTGTTGGAGCTCTTGGCGCGCCGTTGAGAGCCGCAATGGAGCTTTGTGGGGATGTCATCGGTGCTGCGTTGAAGTTTTTCATGCTCGGTCTTTGTCGTGACATATTGATGTGATCGAGCGATCACCAATGCGCAGATCAAGCGCCTAGCTAGGCGGATGATTTCTAGACAAAATCATCTGACTGACTCGTATTAGCCACCCATTGTTAATCAATTGTGACCAATTTAGATGGTCATAACGTCATCAAATCTTGTACTTCGTTCTGATTGGTCTACGAGTATGTCACGCGGATCAAGCATTAGAGACCGTTGGATACTCCCGGATCCAACGGCCCACACCCTCTCACCCTCTCACCCACCCACCGGGAGCTCCTCTCTCCCCCGCACACCACTCCTTGTCCCGTCCTTCTCTCCCACGCGGGCAAACCCTAGCGCTCCCCGATCCAGACTCCTCCCTCCCCCCGCCGCCAACCACCCCTCCCCCGCCGCCACCCACCTCCACCACCCACCCCTCTCCTCGCCGCCACCCACCTCCACCACACTCCCTCCCAACCCCAGATCCTCTCCCCACTCCCAGATCCAACTTGCCACCGTAGAACGAGGAGATCGCGCCAAGATCTTGGGGCGCAGTAGTCGTCGTCGCGGACCGCTCCTCCGCCGACCAGCGGTACCTCGAGGAGTTTGCGCGCGGTTCGACCCTCGGGCTGGTCCGGTTCGGGACGGAGGTGGTGGCGTCCGCCGCAGCGAGGGACGACGACGCGGGCTGGAGGTGAGGCTCACTTCTGGCAGCGAGCCGGAGGAGGAGGTTTGATGCCGTGGTCGTCTGCGGTGGGCACTTCGCCGAGCCGTGCGTGGCCGCCATCACAGGTAATTACTCAGTCCGATCTATCCCCACTGATGGCTAGCACTAGCAGTAGGCCGTTGTCCAGTAGCTATTTCCGATCGATCCGATTCTTTTTGGCATCTTGCAAGGGAGTCTGGATGGGTTGTTAGCAGCAAGGATCCATAGCAGGCAGGGGAAACATTATTATTAGTAGTTGGCCTCATCGATCGGATCTGAGTAGTTGGGCTAGCGACGATTATACTACTATTGTGTTTGCGTGCCTAATTGACTGATTGCCCACCGTTGAAAATTTTGTTTATATATATATAAATCTTGAAGGTGCCACAAACTGCCAATAGTGATGTTGATTATTCTCTAGTGAATGTGAATGAGAATGTATCATTTGTCTAGAGATGGAGTCTGTGGAGATAGAGTTCATTAGTTTTTGGTGTATTCGTCTAGAGTTCATTTAGCAAAGTTCGAAGCATAAACAACATCAGTTCATTAGTTACACTAAGCATTTGCCTGCCTAAGTTGTATTTAGACCAAAATTTGCTAATAGACACCCCCTTCACATATCTGCTATTTTTGGCGTGCACATAATATGTATGTCTTAACAGTTTCCAGCAGTTGTGTTCTATTGTTTGATTAAATGAATCAAAACCTGAAGGAGATCTAGATTAACGAGAATCACATAGTTGTAATTACCCGAGAAATTTTAATAGAAGCTCACTGTTATGTCCTCCATCTGGCGATCTTGTTTGTTATCGTAGTAGAATTTGGTGTGCTTGAATAAAATGGCACTCATTTGCATCATTGTATTTCTGCGAGTTTTAAGAAGAATTCGCACGAACGCATTGACCATATACTTGTACATGTGCACCGAGGAACATCCTGTGGGCTACTTCCAAGCATGTTGTGTACGTGATGTAGAACTATTCGTGATGCATTGGTCGTCCTTACTCGCAAAGGAAAAGAAGTGCTCAACGTGGCAGGCCCAAATCAGGTGATCTACCACGAGCGATGTGATAGTCCTCTATCGTCGAATTTCGGTCAATCTACGATCCTTTGTGCGACCATCTTGTGCAGGATATGCAGGGGAGGTCGGCCCTTGTCGAGGGAAGATCAGCACCATGACGGTGAAAGACAACCTCTTGGCGGTGATGGTTTCCATGGGGAGCTGATCTGCAATGTAAGGAGGCGGAGTAGGCACGCAAAGGCACACACAAAGCATTTTTTTCTGCTTGAGAACATGTAGAAATGTAGATATGTAGCTTGACACTTAGGTATTTATTATTTTGTTAGTACCTTGGCGGTGAATTCTAGCAACGAGCAATGCATTTCGAGCAGCGATAGCCTGATTGGTAAACTAGTGCTTTGTGTGTGCGATTACCTCACAATGTCATCCTTGTAGATCTTGTGATGAAATTATTCACCCGCCATTGTCCTTTGTTTCCTAATCGAGTACAACAAACCTCCTATGGTTTTTGTGCAAAATAAGTGTGGAACATTGTAGTGATGTACAAACATGTACCTAGCATTTATGATGTGTATTTCCTTTGATTCCCTAGGCTTAACCTGCAAGCTATAATAGCGTGAATCGGTGCATGGGAAATTGGGCTGGTAAATATAGAACTGTATAGATGTAGAACTAAAGCGTGGTACTTAGCCATTTAAGTTGTTGGTACTTGGTAGTACCTACACAAAAAGTCTAGTTGATTCAGAAACTTGACTTGAGATTTTCTTTCTTATGATTTATTGATGAAACCTTGATTCTTGAATCTTGATGTAGGTATCCCACCGTTGATCCATATCCAGATCAGCTGCGTCGCCGTTCCATTGTCTCCGACCGCCTCCCGTCTGCGCCATCGAGCCGGGCCTGCTCACCTCCTTCTTGATGGTCGCGCGTCGGAGAGCCCTCTGCCGGCAGCGACGCAGCCGTGTCTCCGTGCCGTACAAGGGGCGCCAAGAGGATGCTATCATCGTCCGTTCCTAACGCCGCTGAGTTGAGGTACTTGAGATTTCTCTCCCCACTACACTGTCTCACCCATTCCCCTCCACAAATTTCCTCACAATCAAATCGATGCTGCAGCTGCAGGTGTTCCTTGATGCTACATATGTCAGTTTCTTTTGGTAAACTAGAAACTGACATCAAAATCAATTCCTGTTTAGAGTGCGTTGCTTGTATCTACTAGCTGGTTCTGTTGCTTACTACTTGTTGACTTTGGTTAAGTACTAGTGGTATTGCTGCTGGCTAGATGGGAATTGTTGAATGATTGCCAAAGCCCTGTTAGTTCTTTGGTTGTAACAACTGAACTTGTGTTTTTCTTTTGGTAAACCGACATATCAAAAGTAGTGGTTCATTTCAGCGGTGATCATGCCATGTGATTGTGCTTTTGTAGCAATGTAATTTTGCGAGAATCCACTTGATTCTGGTGCAGAATTCAATGTTGTCCAATCGTTTGGGATTATTTCCTGCTGTGATTATCGTCAATAAGAGCAACCCAGTGGTTTGCTTGCCATGTCTGGTTCTTATTTTGGTAGTAGTTTACTTTGCTTATCCAAGAGTATGAGTCAATTGGCCAGCTGGAGTAGCTTGGTGTTTTACATTATGGTGTTAATCTGAAAATGCCAAGTGTGAGAAAATTAGACCAACTGTCCATTTCTTGCTGAATGCATTCTTTAAACGAGATAATGTGCTAGAGACATGCTACTATATTGCCTTGCTATAAACAAGATGGTGTTTATTGTATTGTCTTTCATGCACATTTGGTGTATTATCTTCCGACCTTCAAGAACTATCTTCACTTGTCTCTCCTCGTTGCATTATCTCACTCGTTCTCCTTCTATTTACTCAGGCGGGCATGATGTACATCCGTGGTCGTCAAGTCAAGAACCTTCTCTTCTTCTTTGTGATAGTCCTCCTCCCGCTGCTCTGCTTCGCTCAACAGCTAGCGTGCATGGCTAAAACAAAGGTAAGACTACGGCGGTCGGTGTGTTGAGCCATGGTGGTCTGTTTGTGGGGTCATCAACATTGGTATAGGTTAGCATGTGCCCTTCAATCGGTGCACGGTGATGAAACGCTTCATTTGATGATGACGATCGGTTCCAGATCTGCACCTCTTGTTTGTTAATTTGGCTCATGTATGTTGTCGTGTATCTGCGAAAGATGCAACTGAGTGCTTTTCTTGTTGTTAAGTTTAATAAGCGAGGAACAACATTCAGATCATGCTCCATGGCGTGCATCAGCTGTTGTGTTTGTAATGTTTGAGTCTGCTCCATCATCGATCTGTAGGCCTACTTGACAGTCATAAAGTTGCATGATTTAGCCACTGGTAGGGTAGGATATGCCCAAATGTGGTCAGTATAGGAACCAGGGTCCCCTAATTGCTAGCAAAACTTGTGTAATGAGCTCTTGTTACCTTCTACTGATTTTTAGTCTTGTTTTTTAGTACTTCAGATTGGTATTCAGAAATAAAATTCATATGTTTACGTATATGTTCTTTTATATAAGTATGTCAATACATAACTAGTAATGTAAATGGTGTGACACAGTTCTTAATAAAATGAAAATAACTTGTGAATGTCAATCGATGTATCGTGGTCCTGTTCTTGTAAACCTTATGTAAAGCTAAAATTCTTGTGTGCGGGGTGACTAGTGATGCGGCACAACAAGCGATGTGAACACGTGAAGCGGCGGGGAGGGTCTCTCGAGCGTCGCTCATCACAACGATTGATGATGGATGATCTCTCTCCTCTCTTGCAAGCGTCTACAAATCTTTGGTAGAAATAGAAATGGCAGCTCTAGTCCCATGTTGTTGTAGTCCCATGTAGTTCCTTTTCTCGACGCCCTTTGTTGCTTCATTTCTATGTTAATTCAGTCTCTGTCGAATGTATCTACTATCTATTATCGTGGTTGTGTAATGAATCCTTTTGTGTTGAAAGAAATAAAATGGTTTGGATACATTTGTACATGCTTTGAGATGTCAAGCTTCTAAATATATGTTGTGGAGGCCCAAAATAGATTGGATTGTAAAAGGGCCGAGGCCCAAAAAAGAAATGAATTATAGAAGGCAACGTCCTAGAAAATAAAATGGGCCAGGCCCATGTAGCTAGTGAAAATTAACAGAAATAAATATATATTGAAAAGGCCGAAATGTTGGGCTTGGCCCATGTAGAAAACCGAATCGGACCGGGCTGAATCTTGTGCCACGTCGACTTGCCACTGGATGCCTCGTGGCACAGGGAGGTTGCTAGTGACCAAAAATCTGGTCAAAGAACCAACGACCTTTTACATATCACGAGAAGGTCGCTATAGTCGTTAATGACCCTCGACTTTTGACCTTCTGTTTTTGGTCACAAAAAGGTCGCAAATGAAAAACTATGACCTTTCAGCGACCAATAGTGAGGGTCACAAGTTGACATATTTCTTGTAGTGCTTTCTCTGTGTCTGATTAAAACTTCATAACCACAAGTATTGCGTGAGTGTTAGCAATTGTAGAAGACTATATGATAGTTGAGTATGTGAAGTTTGCTAAATCAAAGCTCTGACATAGACCCTTCCTGAAAATAGGATGAATTGCAATTGTTTGATGACTAAGAATGAAGCTTGCTAGCTTCCAAGAAAGTTTATGGTCTATGCTTTAACATGTGAATAGCTTGTTACTTGATCATGAAAAGTTTTATGAGATGAACTACTGTTATGACATATAATGATGCTAGTAAAGGTGATTGAAATTATCATTGATTAAACTTGTGCATCTTCTAGCATTCACACTTCATAAGTTCTTTCTTTTATCATTTACCTACTCGAGGACGAGTAGGAATTAAGCTTCGGGATGCTGATACGTCTCCAACGTATCTATAATTTATGAAGCATTCATGCTATTTTATTATCTGTTTTGAATGATTATGGGCTTTATTATATACTTTTATATTACTTTTGGGACTAATCTATTAACCGGAGGCCCAGCCCATATTGATGTTTTATTGCCTGTTTCAGTATTTCGAAGGAAAGGAATATCAAACGGAGTCCAAACGGAATGAAACCTTCGGCTGCGTGATTTTTTGGAAGAATATGATCCGGGAGACTTGGAGTTCACGTCAGAAGATCCTCAAGGAGGCTGCTAGGGTGGGGGCGCCCCCCCTACTGGGCGTGCCCCCTGTCTCGTGGGCCCCTCGAGCACCTCCCGGCCGACTTCTTTCGCCTACATAGTCCCACGTACCCTAAAAACATCCACGGAGAAGATAGATCGGGAGTTCCGCCGCCGCAAGCCTCTGTAGCCACCAAAAACCTCTCGAGAGCCCGCTCCAACACCCTGCTGGAGGGGGGGTCCCATCACCGGTGGCCATCTTCATCATCCCGGCGCTCTCCATGACGAGGAGGGAGTAGTTCACCCTCGAGGCTGAGGGTATGTACCAGTAGTTATGTGTTTGATCTCTCTATCTCTCTCGTGTTCTCTCTTGTGTTCCCTCTATGGCATGATCTTGATGTATCGCGAGCTTTGCTATTATAGTTGGATCTTATGATGTTTATCCCCCTCTACTCTCTTGTAATGGAATGAGTTTTCCCCTTTGAAGTTATCTTATCGGATTGAGTCTTTATGATTTGAGAACACTTGATGTATGTCTTGCCTTGATTATCTGTGGTGACAATGGGATATCATGTGCCACTTGATGTATGTTTTGGTGACCTACTTGTGGGTTTCGCCCATGAACCTACGCATAGGGGTTGGCACACGTTTTCGTTTTGACTCTCCGGTAGAAATCTTGGGGCACTCTTTGAAGTACTTTGTGTTGGTTGAATAGATGAATCTGAGATTGTGTGATGCATATCGTATAATCATGCCCACGGATACTTGAGGTGATAATGGAGTATCTAGGTGACATTAGGGTTTTGGTTGGTTTGTGTCTTAAGGTGTTATTCTAGTACGAACTCTTGAATATATTGATCCGAAAGAATAACTTTGAGGTGGTTTCGCACCCTACCATAATCTCTTCGTTTGTTCTCCACTATTAGTGGATTTGGACTGACTCTTTGTTGCATGTTGAGGGATTGTTATATGATCTATCTATGTTATTATTGTTGAGAGAACTTGCACTAGTGAAAGTATGAACATTAGGCCTTGTTTCCTATCATTGCAACACCGTCACTCACTTTTATCATTAGTTACCTTGCTGTTTTTATAATTTCAGATTACAAATACCTTTATCTACCATCCATATTGCACTTGTATCACCATCTCTTCGCTGAACTAGTGCACCATTGTATTAGGTGTGTTGGGGACACAAGAGACTCTTTGTTATTTGGTTGCAGGGTTGTTTGAGAGAGACCATCTTCATCCTACGCCTCCCACGGATTGATAAACCTTACACTAGTAGAAAATAGGGCATTTGTCCCGGTTCTTGAACCGGGACTAATAGGTCGTTACTAATGCCTCCCCCCTTTAGTCCCGGCTCTTACACGAACCGGGACAGATGGGCATCTACGTGGCCCCTGCAGGCAGCCCAGGCAAGGGGGCCTTTGGTCCCGGTTGGTGACATAAACCGGGACCAAAAGGCATCCACGCGTGAGAAGCTGGCTGCAGCTGAGGTTTTTTCTTGAAAGTGGCTGGTTTAGGGGTTTTGGAGGTTAATTTAGGTTGTTATTAGCTAGCTAATAGAGAGAAGTGTCCTCTCTTATCTTCGTGCTTGGTTTACCAACGCTACTGCTATGTTCATTTCACCCGCTGATATATAATAACTCTTCATGCTCGCATCATACATCATCATATATAATAACAAGTCCTACTAATCATGCATCATCATACAACTTCTACTCGTTATTAATAACAAGTCATACGATCATCATACTCATAGTCATCGAACCCAACCCTACATAATTGTTCTTAGCACATCATCAGTATCAGGTAGACCTAAACACACTTAAGATAAAATAGCATAAAACAATATAGACCCTGACTCTCCATTATGAAGAATGGAGATCATCCTGTCTCCAATTCTTGCGCTTCGCCTCCTTTTGCTTCCAAGAAGCTCCTTACGACTGTCCATACATTTTTTCCATTCTTCGATTGTCATGTCTCCACTTCTTTTAGAAATCCTGTATGGACAGTTGAGATTCATAGGATGACCTGGTTGTATGTTCAAAACATCAAGGCGACCGTGCGTATACATCAGATGAAGCACACAATCATTCAGGATTATCTGTTGAAAAACATAGTAATAACTTCGTAGTTAGCAATGATGTACTAGTTTTAGAAGTATGCAAAAAGAGGCATGGATGTCGTAATAGTAAAAAATCTTACCAGGGTATCTCCATGGTAGTTACCGTAGTTCAACACGTGTACTAGTGGCACGTATTGACCATAATGTTGAGGAGTTCGATTGTAGACATTGTAATTCTCAAGATCAGTACAAAATGCGATCAGATGATTTTTCTCCTTATAAGTTAATTCGGAGCCATCGGTGTAGTGGGTTTTGTCTACCATCTTCCGCACATTCTTTGAAGAATCAAAATAAGCTGTCAATGGAAATAAGCTGTCAACTATTTTGAAATAAACAATATAAATTACCTAATAACTATATTAAGCTCACATGGCGGAAAAAAGGAGGTGTATCCACAAGGACCCAAATATCCATATTGTCTTGCTCGATTGTAGGATCACCAACATCCATGGTGACAAGCATACCCTCATCAAAACCATACATCTTGCAAAGTGCTTCCCAATTTTTGCAACCAAAATGGGTTACACTCTCAACATTGTACAACTTTACTTTAAAACCCACACCATGATGGGTCCTTAGGAGAATTTTTTTGGTTTCCATACTTTCATGGTCTTCAAAACCCATCCTCTCCAAGACATAGCGTCTTGCCTAGCATGGGATAAGCTAGTCGAATTGGAAAAGATGAAAAATACACGTTAAAATAGTTGAAGTCGTGCATAATTACAAAAAAACTATTGTCGTCATTGCGTACCGTATGAACATCGAAGGTCTCCTTGAGCTTAATGCTGAAGCGCTGATCTTCGTCCAGCTCAATGAACCTGTCGCACATACCTCGGTCGTCGTGGCACCAGTCGCACTCCCCCGGGTGGTTTTCATCGTCCGAGTACGACATTTCCGGCCTAAGTTCATAATT
The DNA here is from genome assembly GCA_021437245.1 of Aegilops speltoides. Classification (NCBI taxonomy): domain Eukaryota; kingdom Viridiplantae; phylum Streptophyta; class Magnoliopsida; order Poales; family Poaceae; genus Aegilops; species Aegilops speltoides. The sequence goes on along the minus strand of CM038142.1, from coordinate 562,011,661 downwards.
CAAATATTAAACTTGCACAGTTAAATATATGTACTAAAAAACCTAAATTAGATCATTATTATTAATCACGGGTAGACTATCGGTGATGGTACGTAGCTCCTCCTTTCATTCCCGAGTGCATTATTACACCAAATTGTCTAGCACACGGGAGTGAAGGAGAAGCTACCCCCACGACGGCGTGGATGATGGAGGGGGCTCCTAGATTTCTGCATAGAGTGCTCTTCAATTTTAGCATTCAAAGTAGGAGTACTTTTCCAATATGGGCATTCAATAAGCAAAACCAAATTGAAAAATAAAGTAGTATTCAAATTAGCATGCATTCAATTATAACCAAAAGTACATCATCTCTTGTGTCCGTACATCATCGAATATTATCACTAATTCTCCTCGAATACTATCATACATATAGCATCACTAATTAATACAGCTAGAACCGTTGCGCCCGACGGGTATCGTCATGGCGGTGGACACCAAAGATAAGGAACCATCACGGATCATAGCTCGGTGAGATCCTCGAAGAACATGTCGGTATTGTCGAACCTGCCTCCAATGCAATCATGTAGCGACGGACGTGCTCGTCCTCCTCGCCGACACGGTGACGTACCACCCCGCGGTGTGCGAAGCCTCGGCACCATCGCCCACGCGACCGCCACCAAACAAGGATCGGGTCAACAACGGGCTGCCTCCTCACCAACCTCGTCCCCGGAAGGTAGCACCTCCCAATACCAGCCAGTGAGCCTCGTCCCGAACATGGCCACGATGAAGCGAGGCCTCCACCGCTGAAGTCGTCGATTTACAGCGAGGATGCGGGATAGGCATCATCGATGTCAATGCGGGAACTACTTCTATATATAGTTAAATAAAGTAGTTTTATTAATTAAATCAACTAGTTCAACTACTAAGCATTTACTATAAATAAATAAAGTAGTATTTACTAAAAACAAACTACTTATATATATAGTAAAATAAAGTAGTTTATTAAACCAACTAGCTAGTTCAACTATATATGAAGCACTTACTATAAATAAAATAAAGTAGTACTTACTAAAAATAAACTCGTTTAACTATAGTTCTATTATTTTTCTAACTAATTATATTAAACACTTTCTTTTCTTATTTTTTTCCTTTTCCTCTATTCTAAATATGAACATATTCATAAATGAATTCTATCATTCACAATTTTTCTATACATACACAATATGAACATATACATAAATTGACAAAGAAAATACTGTGAACAAAAAATCATTAAAATTCTATGAACAAAATTACAACAGAAAAAATCATAAAAATTCTATGAACAGAAAAAATCATAAAAATTTAACATATTCGATCTTTGCATATATATGAACATACAAACATGCATATTCAACAATAATATCACCAAAAAATCTATTAACAGAAAAAAATCTAACACAATATGAACAAATTAATTACACAATATGAAAAAAAATCTAACAGAAAAATCTATGAATTACACATCTAAATTACTACACATCTAACAAAAAAATCTATGAACTACAAAAAAAATCTAACAAATAAATCTAAAAAAAATCTAACAAAATCTAACTCAATTAACTACACATCTAAAGTATACTACACATCTAAATTAATTACTACTAACATCAAATTAAATTAGCAAATTTTTTGCTCACGACAGCAGTGTCGGGGCGGCGATCGCGACGACGCGACGGTGTCGAGGGCAGCTGCGACGACGGCAACGGCGAGGGCAGCGGCGTTGCGGGCACGGGCACGGGTGGGGGCAGCGGCGGCGTCGGGCGGCGGACGGCATCGGGCGGCGCGGGACGGCGCTGGGCGGGCAACGGCGGCAGCGGCAGCGGCGGAGATGGACGGGCAGCCTTGCGACGTCGGGCGGCAGGGAAGAACGAACTGAACCAAATTTTCACGAGTGCTGCTTATATAGGCAGAGCATTGGTCCCGGTTCATGGCACCAACCGGGACCAATGCACCCTAGTCGGTTGGTGGCACCAGCGGACCAAAGGCCTCTTTCCAAAGAGCCCAAAGGGCGGAAGCGAGACCTTTGGTCCCGGTTGGTGCCACAAACTGGGACAAAAGAGGGGCATTGGTACCGGTTGGTGGCACCAACCGGTACCAATGCACCCCTTTAGTCCCGGTTGGTGGCACCAACCGGGACCAAAGGTCGTGTGCTGGAACTGGCGTGGTGCGGTGCTATGTTTAGTCCCACCTCGCTAGCCGAGAGGGGCTCGGAGTGGTTTATAAGCCCTGCCGAACCAAGCACTTCGAGCTCCTCTCTATTGCAGGCTTACGGGCCTAAAATCACTCTTTGTGCTTGTGGGCCTATTGGGCCTACTGCGAGCCTACGTCCTGGCCCTAGTAATGGGTTTCTAGTCGTATGTAGGCCGTGGTGGCTCTGTAGGTGGCACTTTTTTAAAAAAAATCCCAGTTTTTTTGCTTTCTTTTTTGTTTCTAATTACTTATTTATTTTCTTTTACGATAATTCTTTTTGCTATTAAAGTTTGTAACAAAATTCTAATTACTTATTTATTTTCTTTTATGATAATTCCTTTTGCTTTTAATGTATTGAACAAAATTCTAATTAGTTATTTATTTTCTTTTATGATAATTCTTTTTGCTATTAAAGTTTGTAACAAAATTATATATAATTTTAGTTTCAATAATACTAGAGGTTTATAAAAGCTTTTTAATTGATTCCTTTAGTACCAGTTCTAAGGCTGTTACAAAGGCATTTTATTTGGTACAGGTTTTAAGGCTAGGGCCCCACGAGCACCTTTTAGTACCGGTTCGTGGAATGAACTGGTAAAAGAGTTTTTTAGTTGATTCTTTCTGCATCTGTTTTTTAGTCCCACCTCGCCAAGTGAGAGGCACTCGCAGCGGTTTATAAGCCCTGAGTGTAGAGACGATGAAGGGAGAAGCGCATTGCTCACATGCACGTTGGCCTGAAGCTAAGCAACGTGCAGGTGAGCATTGCGCCTCTCTTTTATTTTGGCATGGTATCATCATTTCATCCACATAGCATATGCAAGAAAGTTGAGAGGGTTACAGCAAAAACTGGATGCACTTCGTGTACAAAGTGGACAATCTCTTTCGAAGTATCAGGATTTCATATGGAAACTTGTCTGTTACAACATGCATTTCAAATGAACTACAAAAAGGTTGAAAGTTGGCATGGTATCATCATAATAGTTGTGGAGAAATTCTTCACTTTTTCTTCGCTTGTGTCATTTTCTTATTGCGTCGTAACCATGGATAATCTTCATCATTTATCAGGATGCTTGGGTCAGCCTTGACTTTGAAGGGAGGAATTTCATGAAACTTTTCATAATCTTTGGACATGTCTGTCTTGCCCTTCACTCCCACGATGTCCCTTTTTCCTAAAAGAACTATGTGGCGCTTTGGCTCATCGTATGATGTATTCGCTTCCTTATTTTTTCTTTTCTCGGTTTGGTAGACATGTCCTTCACATAGATAACATGTGCCACATCATTGGCTAGGACGAAATGTTCGTCAGTGTACCCAAGATTGTTCAGATCCACTGTTGTCATTCCGTACTGTGGGTCTACCTATACCCTGCCTCCTGACAGATTGACCCATTTGCACTTAAACAAAGGGACCTTAAAATCTACTCCGTAGTCAAGTTCCCATATGTCCACTATGTAACCATAATATGTGTCCTTTCCCCTCTCGGTGGTTGCATCAAAGCAGACACCGCTGTTTTGATTGGTGCTCTTTTGATCTTGGGAGATCGTGTAAAATGTATTCCCATTTATCTCGTATCCTTTCCAAATCATAACAGTCGAAGATGGTCCCCTGGACAACGAGTACAACTCATTACAAACAGTGTTTTCATCTCTGAGACATGTTTCCAACCAACTGCTGAAAGTCCTGATGTGTTCACATGTAATCCGATCGTTACCTTTGCTCCGGTGTTTGGGCGCAGATCGTTCTTGTGTTCATCGACATAAGGGGTCACCAAGGTAGAGTTACGTAGAAGCATGCGGTGTGCTTGAGACCAAGAATATCCGTCCCTGCATATTATTGTCTCCCTCCAAGCGTGCCTTTTCAGCCAGTCTCCCCTCATACCGCGATTTAGGGAGACCTATCTTCTTAAGGTCGAAATGAAGTCAACACAAAGCCCAATGACATCCTCTGTTTGATGGCCCATGGAGATGCTTCCTTCGGCCTAAGCGATTCTGGACATATTTCTTTAGGACTCCCATGAACCTCTCAAAGGGGTACATATTGTGTAGAAATCGGGGCCCGAATGACAATCTCGTCAACTAGATGAACTAGGGCGTGTGTCATGATATTGAAGAAGGATGGTGGGAACACCAGCTCAAACCCGACAAGACATTGCACCACATCACTCCTTAGCCTTGGTATGATTTCGGATCGATCACCTTCGAGAGATTGCATTGAGGAATGCACATAGCTTCACAATGGCTAATCGACGCGTTTTCGTGAAGCCCCTCAATGCAACCGAAGCGGTTGTGTCATAATCACGAGGCGATCATGAGACTTTAGGTTACGAAACTTTTCTCTACCATATTTATTATTCCCTTTATATTCGACGAGAAGCCAGTCGGGACCTTCATACTAAGCAGGCATTCAAAGAAGATTTCCTTCTCTTCTTTGGTAAGAGCGTAGCTGGCAGGACCTTGATGCTGCTTTGGAGGCATGCCGTCTTTTTCGTGCAAACGTTGCAGGTCCTCCTGTGCCTCTGCTATATCTTTTGTCTTCCCATACACACCCAAGAAGCCTAGCAGGTTGACGCAAAGGTTCTTCGTCACGTGCATCACGTCGATCGAAGAGCGGACCTCTAGGTCTTTCCAGTAGGGTAGGTCCCAAAATATAGATTTCTTCTTCCACATGGGTGCGTATCCCCCAGCGTCACTCGGAACAGCTAGTCCGCCAGGACCCTTTCCAAAGCTTACGTGTAAATCATTGACCATAGCAAGTACGTGATCATCGGTACGCATGGCGGGCTTCTTTCGGTGATCTGCCTCACCTTTGAAATGCTTGTCTTTCTTTCGACATTGATGGTTGGTCGGAAGAAATCGACGATGGCCCAGGCACACATTCTTCCTGCTGCTTCCCAGGTATATACTTTTGGTGTCAGCTAAACAGTGCGTGCATGCGTGGTATCCCTTGTTTATCATCACGAAGGTTCTTGAGAGCGGGCCAATCGTTGATGGTTACAAACAGCAACACATGCAGTTAAATTCCTCTGTTTGTGCTCATCCCACGCGACGCATAATCGCTTTCCATTCCACAGCTGTAAAAGTTCTTCAACTAATGGCCTTAGGTAAACATCAATGTTGTTGCCGGGTTGCTTAGGGCCTTGGATGAGAACTGACATCATAATGAACTTCCGCTTCATGCACATCCAAGGAGGAAGGTTATACATACATAGAGTCACGGGCCAGGTGTTGTGATTGCCGCTCTGCTCCCCGAAAGGATTAATGCCATCCGTGCTTAAACCAAACCATACGTTCCTTGGGTCACGTGCAAACTCAGCCCAGTACTCTCTCTCGATTTTTCTCCACTGCGACCCGTCAGCGGGTGCTCTCAACTTCTCGTCTTTCTTAGGTCCTCACTGTGCCATCACATCAACTTGGCATGCTCTTTGTTTCTGAACAGTCGTTTCAACCGTGGTATTATAGGAGCATACCACATCACCTTCGTAGGAACTCTCTTCCTTCGGGGCTCGCCGTCAACATCACTAGGGTCATCTCGTCTGATCTTATACCGCAATGCACCGCATACCGGGCATGCGTTCAAATCCTCGTACGCACCACGGTAGAGGATGCCGTCATTAGGGCATGCATGTATCTTCTGCACCTCCAATCCTAGAGGGCGTACGACCTTCTTTGCTACGTACGTACTGTCGGGCAATTCATTATCCTTTGGAAGCTTCTTCTTCAATATTTTCAGTAGCTTCTCAAATCCTTTGTCAGGCACAGCATTCTCTGCCTTCCACTGCAGCAATTCCAGTATGGTACCCAGCTTTTTGTTGCCATCTTCACAATTGGGGTACAACATTTTTTGTGATCCTCTAACATGCGATTGAACTTCAGCTTCTCCTTTTGACTTTCACATTGCGTCCTTGCATCGACAATGACCCGGCGGAGATCATCGTCAGGCACATCGTCTGGTTTCTCTTGATCTTCAGCAGCTTCCCCCGTTGCAGCATCATCGGGCACATCGTCTGGTTCCTCTTGATCTTCAGCAGCTCCCCCCGTTGCAGCATCACCGTATTCCGCGGGCACATAGTTGTCATCGTCCTCTTCTTCTTCGCCGTCTTCCATCATAACCCCTATTTCTCCGTGCCTCCTCCAAACATTATAGTGTGACATGAAACCCTTGTAAAGCAAGTGGGTGTGAAGGATTTTCCGGTCAGAGTAAGACTTCGTATTCCCACATTTACTGCATGGAAAACACATAAAACCATTCTGCTTGTTTGCCTCAGCCACTTCGAGAAAAATATGCATGACCTTAATGTACTCGGAGGTGTGTCTCTCACCATCATCCATTGCCGGTTCATCTGCGTGCATTACATATAATCATGTGTGTCGAAATTAAGAAAATCAGACAAATATCTATCTAAAGTAAGAAAATCAGACAAGTATCATAAAGAAGATAAGAACAAGAGGCTCACCACGGTGGTGCCGGCGACGAGATCGGCGCGGGCGATCAACGGCGGTGAAAACGGGGACGGGGCGTGACGGACCCCTAAATCTAGACAAATCTCGAAAAAAATGGAGCTCCTAGGTCGAGCTTCGAGAGGAGAAAGCTTAACTAGTGTGGCTCGGGCATTTCATCGAACACCTCATGTGCATTGGAGGTGAACTAGAGCACCCAAATGCCCTCTCCTCGCCGGATTGAAAAAACAGAGCACTGTGGAGTGCTCTGTCGCGGCGGTGGGTACATATAGGCAAGTTATTTGTCCTGGTTCGTGGCATGAACCGGGACTAAAGCCACCCCTTCTGTCCCGGTTCATGCCACGAACCGGGACCAATGGTTGTGGGCCAGCAGCAAGGACCATTGGTCCCGGTTCATGGCTTGAACCGGGACAAATGGTTCTACATGAACCGGGACCAATGCCCCCGGCCGGCCCCCTGGGCTCACGAACCGGGTCTAATACCCCCCATTGGTCCCGGTTCTTCAAGAACCGGGACTAATGGGCTGGCCAGGGCCCTGTTTTCTACTAGTGTTAGGTCATCCACTTGAGGGAAATTTGCTACTGTCCTACAAACCTCTGCACTTGGAGTCCCAACATGTCTACAAGAAGAAGGTTGTGTAGTAGACATCAGTATCCAGATCCCGCTATTGGTTATTGGCCAGAGAGCTGTCTCGGCCACGTCTGCATGATTCCCGAGCCCGTAGGGTCTACACACTTAAGGTTTGATGACGCTAGGGTTATAGGGAAGATTTGTATGTGATTACCAAATATTGTTCGGAGTCCCGGATAAGATCCCGGACGTCACGAGGAGTTCCGGAATGGTCCGGAGGTGAAGATTTATATATGGGAAGTCATCATACGGTCATCGAAAATATTCGGGGATATACCGGTATTGTACTGGGACCACTGGAGGGGTTCCGGGGGTCCATCGGGAGGGTCCACCTACCCCGGAGGGCCTTATGGGTTGTAGGTGGAAGGGAACCAGCCCCTAAGTGGGCTGGGCGCCATCCCCCCTAGGTCTCATGCGCCTAGGGTTGGGGGGGAACCCTAAAGGGGGCGCCCCCCTTGCTTGGTGGGGCAAGCCCCCTCCCCCTTGCCCCCCCTCCCCTCTAGATCTCATTTAGAGGGGCCATCGCCCTTCCCCTTCTCCCTATAAATAGAGGGGTGAGGGGAGGGCTGCAGCACGACATCCAAGGCGCAGCCCCTCCCCTCCCCTCCCCAACATCTCTCTTCCTCCGCGTGAGCTTGGCGAAGCCCTACCGGAGAACTGCCACTCCATCACCACCACGCCGTCGTGCTGCTTCTGGAGCCATCTTCTTCAACCTTTCCCTCCTCTTTGCTGGATCAAGGTGCGGGAGACGTCACCGGGCTGCACGTGTGTTGAACGCGGAGGTGCCGTAGTTCGGCGCTAAGATCGGAATCCACCGCAATCTGAATCGCTACGAGTGCGACTCCTTCATCCGCGTTCTTGCAACGCTTCCGTCTCGCGATCTTCAAGGGTATGAAGATGCATTCCCCTCTCTCGCGTTGCTAGTTACTCCATAGATTGATCTTGGTGATGCGTAGAAATTTTTTAAATTCTGCAACGATCCCCAACAATATATATGTGTTTTCCACCAACAGCCCATTTTATTTGTACAGCTTCCGCCAAACATTAATTATATCAGTACATTCCATTGCATTAGTTATATAATTTATTTAATCACTCCTTGCGCCAAATAGCAGTGGCTTTTCGCCATCATACGTGGGCGGAGTGGAGAGAGGGTGCTGGCATCGGGTATGTGCTGACCTTTTGTTGGGCAGGCGGATGTCTGGACTCTCGCAAAACCCCCAATGTTTGGTTCTGGTTTGCAGGAAAAACATGACCCGAACCGTGCGGCGGACCAATACAGACCCGCATTGGACGACGCAACACAATCAGATAGCACGGTCCGGACATATACGGGCGGTTTGAAGGTTAGCATTGGAGATGCCCTAACTGCTTGACGAGAAAGAACAGTCAACTCGATTTTTTTTACTTTGTTTTTGCTTGAAACAAAACAGAAAAAAGGAAATACAGAAAAAGGTGAAAGAGAAAAGAGAACCAGAAAAGGAAAGAAAAAAGGAAACTGGAAACAAAACCAAGAAGAAAACAAAAAACTATATAAAAATCAGCTTTGCTTTTAAAAATATAAAACCTAGAAATTTGAACGGAAAGGAGAAAACGGAAAAAGGCCCGGCCGGGAATCGCCGGAGGCAACAGCGTGAGGTGAGATATACCTATACGCTGATTCCGTTGGACTTGGATAGTACGAGTCCGATTCCAAGTCAGGTCAAGGCTTAATCTTGTTTATTTAACTGACACAAAATATCCACACAACACTCGCATGTGCTATTTTACATCTAGATGTGAATAGCTATCTCACATCTAAGTTCAGAGTCCTTAGATTTCGTCTGTCTTTAGTATTTGTGTTTGCCCCGCTGATGCGCTCGTTCGGGACGGGTTGATGCGCTCGTGGCCCGTGTCCAGGTCGATGCTGCTGGGTCAAAACACCAAGATTCATTTGTTTTTCTTTGACTGTTCCTCAAAAAAAATTATTTTTCTTTGACACGCAGGTTTTTTTTTTTTGAGAAATCTCGCTCGCTTTATTAATTCAAAACAATGTTCATGGGTACACGGTGTGGGTCATGAGGAGAGCCCAACCAAATATGCCTACCAATATCTAAAGTACATGCGAATTTAGCGAGATTATGAGCCTCGAAGTTATCTTTTCTTCGCTCAAAAACAAAAGAGCACGAAGATAAACTAGCTCTACGTTCTATTATTTCATGAATCACAGCCGCATTGGGACCTCCTGTGCCTTTATTGATATCTTGCACCACACCTTGGCAATCTGAGGCTACCATTATGTTATGCTCGTTGAGGTCCTCTGCCAGAGACAAGGCTTCTCGGCAGGCGTATGTTTCCAAAATCATAGGGTCTTTAATTCCTTTAAAGACAACCGCTAACGAGCCCAGAAAATTACCTTCGAATCTCGGCAGACTGCAGCAACCACTCCCACTCGTCTATTCCTTGCTAGTGCCCCATCCACATTGATTTTACCAAAGCCGGCTGGAGATGGGTTGCCCCAGACTGCAGCCGCATTGTTGCCCCAGACTGCAGCCGCGTTGTTGCCCCGATGCTTCAAAGACCTGCACTCTCTGTTTAGACGATGGAATTTGTTGTAACTCCTGAAGATAAGAGTCTACAAAATATACCGTTTGGTGTGGGTTTTGGAACAGAGATTCGTAAATTGCCTTTCGCCGAGCGTACCAAACAGCCCACAAAGTGACAACCATTCTTGTGAAGGTCACATGATCTAATGTCTCATGAAGTTCAACCAGCCAGTTCTTTGCATTAGATTCTTCGTTTCCCGTCATTTGCGAAACAAGGGGCTCATCCGCCAAGGCCCAAACGCAGGTGGCCAGTAACGAGGCGCAAGCATAGACAAAGTTGTTGGAAATATGCCCTAGAGGCAATGATAAATTAGTTATTATTATATTTCCTTGTTCATGATAATTGTTTATTATCCATGATATAATTGTATTGATAGGAAACTCAGATACATGTGTGGATACATAGACAACACCATGTCCCTAGTAAGCCTCTAGTTGACTAGCTCGTTAATCAATAGATGGTTACAGTTTCCTAACCATGGACATTGGACGTCGTTGATAACGGGATCACATCATTAGAAGAATGATGTGATGGACAAGACCCAATCCTAAGCCTAGCACAGAGATCGTGTAGTTCGTATGCTAAAGCTTTTCTAATGTCAAGTATTTCTTCCTTAGACCATGAGATTGTGCAACTCCCGGATACCGTAGGAATGCTTTGGGTGTACCAAGCGTCTGGCAATGAATGGGTGGCTATAAAGGTGCACTATAGGTATCTCCGAAAGTGTCTGTTGGGTTGGCACGAATCGAGACTGGAATTTGTCACTCTGTGTGATGGAGAGGTATCTCTGGGCCAACTCGGTAGGACATCATCATAATGTGCACAATGTGATCAAAGAGTTGATCGCGGGATGATGTGTTACGGAACGAGTAAAGAGACTTGCTAGTAAGGAGATTGAACAAGGTATCGGGATACCGACGATCAAATCTCGGGCAAGTACTATACCGCTAGACAAAGGGAATTGTATACGGGATTGATTGAGTCCTTGACATCGTGGTTCATCTGATGAGATCATCGTGGAACATGTGGGAGCCAACATGGGTATCCAGATCCCGCTGTTGGTTATTGACGGAGAACATCTCGGTCATATGCATGGTTCCCGAACCCGTAGGGTCTACACATAAGGTTCGATGGCGCTAGGGTTATAAAGGAAGTATGTATGTGGTTACGAATGTTGTTGAGTCCGGATGAGATCCCAGACGTCACGAGGAGTTCCGAAATGGTCCGGAGGTAAATATTTATATATGGGAAGTCCTGTTTTGGTCACCGGAAAAGTTTCGGGTTTTATCGGTAACGTACCGGGACCACCGGGAGGGTCCCGGGGGTCCACCAAGTGGGGCCACCATCCCCGGAGGGCAGCATGGGCCAAGTGTGGGAGGGGACCAGCCCCAGGTAGGCTGGTGCGCCCCCCACCAAGGCCCAAGGCGCAGGGAAGAGTGGGAGGGGGCAAACCCTAGGGCAGATGGGCCCTAAGGCCCACCCCAGGTGCGCCTCCCCTCTCTTCCCCTCTGGCCGCCACCTAGATGGGATCTGGGGGCTGCCGCCACCCTTGGGGAGGGAACCCTAGAAGGGGCGCAGCCCCCTCCCCTTCCCCTATATATAGTTGAGGTCTAGGGGCTGCCCAACACATGAGTTTCTCTCCCTCTTGGCGCAGCCCTACCTCTCTTGCTCCTCCTCTCCTGCGGTGCTTGGCGAGGCCCTGCAGGATTGCCACGCTCCTCCACCACCACCATGCCGTTGTGCTACTGCTGGATGGAGTCTTCCTCAACCTCTCCCTCTCTCCTTGCTGGATCAAGGCACGGTAGACGTTATCGGGCTGTACGTGTGTTGAACGCGGAGGTGCCGTCCGTTCGGCACTAGGATCTCCGGTGATTTGGATCACGACGAGAACGACTCCTTCAACCCCGTTCTCTTGAACGCTTCCGCTTAACGATCTACAAGGGTATGTAGATGCACTCTCCTTCCCCTCGTTGCTGGTTTCTCCATAGATAGATCTTGGTGACACGTGGGAAAATTTTGAATTTCTTTCGTTCCCCAACAATGGCATCATGAGCTAGGTCTATTATGTAGATTCTTTGCACGAGTAGAACACAAAGTAGTTGTGGGCGTTGATTTTGTTCAATATGCTTACCGTTACTAGTCCAATCTTGTTTCAACGGTATTGTGGGATGAAGCGGCCCGGACCGACCTTACACATACACTTACGTGAGACAGGTTCCATCGACTGACATGCACTTGGTGCATAAGGTGGCTAGCGGGTGCCAGTCTCTCCCACTTTAGTCGGAACGGATTCGATGAAAAGGGTCCTTATGAAGGGTAAATAGCAATTGGCATATCACATTGTGGTTTTGCGTAGGTAAGAAACGTTCTTGCTAGAAACCCATAGCAGCCACGTAAAACATGCAAACAACAATTAGAGGACGTCTAACTTGTTTTTGCAGGGTATGCTATGTGATGTGATATGGCCAAGAAGAATGTGATGAATGATATGTGATGTATGAGATTGATCATGTTCTCATAATAGGAATCACGACTTGCATGTCGATGAGTATGACAACCGGCAGGAGCCATAGGAGTTGTCTTTATTTATTGTATGACTTGCGTGTCATTGAACAATGCCATGTAATTACTTTACTTTATTGCTAACCGGTAGCCATAGTAGTAGAAGTAATAAGTTGGCGAGACAACTTCATGGAGACACGATGATGGAGATCATGACGATGGAGATCATGGTGTCATGTCGGTGACGATGATGATCATGGAACCCCGAAGATGGAGATCAAAAGGAGAAAAATGATATGGGCCATATCATGTCAATTTTGATTGCATGCGATGTTTATCATGTTTATGCATCTTATTTGCTTAGAACGACGGTAGTAAATAAGATGATCCCTCATTAAAATTTCAAGAAAGTGTTCCCCCTAACTGTGCACCGTTGCGAAAGTTCGTCGTTTCGAAGCACCACGTGATGATCGGGTGTGATAGATTCTTACGTTCACATACAACGGGTGTAAGCCAGATTTACACACACGAAACAGTTAGGTTGACTTGACGAGCCTAGCATGTACAGACATGGCCTCGGAACACAAGAGACCGAAAGGTATGGTAGATACGATCAATATGAAGATGTTCACCGATGATGACTAGTCCGTCCCACGAGATGATCGGACATGGCCTAGTTGACTCGGATCATGTAATCACTTAGATGACTAGAGGGATTCTATCTGAGTGGGAGTTCATAAGATGAACTTAATTATCCTGAACATAGTCAAAAGATCTTTGCAAATTATGTCGTAAGATCGCGTTTTAGTTCCACTGTTTAGATATGTTCCTAGAAATATAGTTGAAACTTGACATGGCGATTATGCGGACGAAGAGAAAGCTTATGTCCTTAATGCACGCTCGGTGTGCTGAACCCCAAACGTCGTTTGTGGATGTTGCGAACATCGGACATACACGTTTTGATAACTACATGATAGTTCAATTAAACGGTTTAGAGTTGAGGCACCAAAGACGTTTTCGAAACGTCGCGGAACATATGAGATGCTTCGAGGGCTGAAATTGGGGTTTCAGGCTCGTGCCCACGTCAAGAGGTATAAGACCTCCGACGATTTTCTTAGCCTGCAAACTAAGGGAGAAAAGCTCAATCATTGAGCTTGTGCTCAGATTGTCTGAGTGCAACAATCACTTGAATCGAGTGGGATATAATCTTCCAGATGAGATAGTGATGTTTCCCCAAAGTCATTGCCACCAAGCTGCTAGAGCTTCGTGATGAACTATAACATATCAGGGATAGAGATGATGATCCTTGAGGTATTCGTGATGTTTGACACTGCGAAAGTAGAAATCAAGAAGGAGCATCAATTGTTGATGGTTGGTGAAACCACTAGTTTCAAGAAGGGCAAGGGAAAGAAGGGATACTTCATGAAATGGCAAATCAGCTGATGCTCTATTGAAGAAACCCAAGGTTGAACCCAAACCCGAGACTAAGTGCTTCTGTAATAAGGGGAACAACCACTGGAGCAGAATTACCCTAGATACTTGGTAGATGAGAAGGCTGGCAAAGTCGATAGAAGTATATTGGATATACATTATGTTAATGTGTACTTTACTAGTACTCCTAGTAGCACCACGGTATTAAGATACCGGTTCAGTTGCTAAGTGTTAGTAACTCGAAATAAAAGAGCTACGGAATAAACGGAGACAAGCTAAAGGTGAGCTGACGATATGTGTTGGAAGTGTTTCCAAGTTTGATGTGATCAAATATCGCACGCTCCCTCTACCATCAAGATTAGTATTAAACCTAAATAATTGTCTTTTGGTGTTTGCGTTGAGCATAGACATGATTGGATTATGTCTATCGCAATACGGTTATTCATTTAAGGAGAATAATGGTTACTCTATTTATTTGAATAATACCTTTAATGGTCTTGCACCTAAAGGAATGGTTTATTGAATCTCGATCGTACTGATACACGTTTTCATGCCAAAAGATATAAGATAGTAATGATATACCACTTACTTGTGGCACTGCCATGTAAGCCATATTGGTATAAAACGCATGAAGAAGCTCCATGTTGATGGATCTTTGGACTCACTCGTTTTTGAAAATTTTGAGACATGCGAACCATGTCTATTGGTGTATATGCATGAAGAAACTCCATGCAAATGGATCGTTTGGACTCACTTGATTTTGAATCACTTGAGATATGCAAATCTTACCACATGGGCAAGATGACTAAAAAGCCTCGTTTTCAGTAAGATGGAACAAGATAGCAACTTGTTGGAAGTAACACATTTTGATGTGAGCAGTCCAATGAGTCTTTGAGGCATCTGATGAATATCGTTATGTTCTTACTTCACAGATGATTCGAGTAGATGTTGAGTATATTTACTTGATGAAACACAAGTCTGAATTATTGAATGGTTCAAGTAATTTCAGGGTGAAGTTGAAGATCATTGTGACAAGAGGATAAAATGTCTATGATATGATCATAGAGATGAGTATCTGAGTTACAAGCTTTGGCACGCAATTAAGACATTGTGGAAATTGTTTCACAATTAATACCGCCTGGAACACCATAGTGTGATGGTGTGTCCGAAAATCATATTGCACCCTATTGGATATGGTGCGTACCATGATGTCTCTTATCGAATTACCACTGTCATTCATGGGTTAGGCATTAGAGAGACAACCGCACTCACTTTAATAGGGCACCACGTAATTCCGTTAAGACGACACCGTTTGAATTATGGTTTGGAGAAACCTAAGTTGTCGTTTCTTAAAAGCTTGGGGCTGCGACGCTTATGTGAAAAAGTTTCAGGTTGATAAGCTCGAACCCAAAGCGGAAAAAATGCATCTTCATAGGACACCCAAAATAGTTGGGTATACCTCCTAATTCAGATCCGAAAGCAATAGGGATTGTTTCTTGAATCGGGTCCTTTCTCGAGGAAAGGTTTCTCTCGAAAGAATTGAGTGGGAGGATGGTGGAGACTTGATGAGGTTATTGAACCGTCACTTCAACTAGTGTGTAGCAAGGCACAGGGAGTTGTTCATGTGGCACCTACACCAATTGAAGTAGAAGCTTATGATAGTAATCATGAAGTTTTGGATCAAGTCACTACCGTACCTCGTAGGTTGACAAGGATGCGTACTACTTCAGAGTGGTACAGTAATCATGGCTTTAAAGTCATGTTGCTAGACAACAATGAACCTACGAGCTATGGAGAAGCGATGGTGGGCCCAAATTCAGACAAATGGTTAGAAGCCATGAAATCCGAGATAGGATCCATGTATCAAAACAAAGCATGGACTTTGGTGGACTTACCCGATGATCAGCAAGCCATTAAGATAAATGGATCTTTAAGAAGAAGACGGACGTGGACGGTAATGTCACCGTCTATGAAGCTCGACTTGTGGCGAAGAGTTTTTCACAAGTTCAAGGAGTTGACTACAATGAGATTTCTCATCTGTAGCGATGCTTGAGTCCGTCGGAATCATGTTAGCATTAGCTGCATTTATGAAATCTGGCAGATGGATGTCAAGACGAGTTTCCTTACCAGTTTTTATAAGGAAAGGTTGTATGTAATACAATCAGAAAGGTTTTGTCGATCCTAAGGATGCTGAAAGGTATGCTAGCTCCAGCGATCCTTCTAAGGACTGGAGTAAGCATCTCGGAGTTGGAATGTACGCTTTGATGAAATGATCAAAGATTTTGAGTTCATACAAAGTTTATGATAAACTTGTATTTCCAAAGAAGTGAGTGGGAGCACTATAGAATCTCTGATGAATATATGTTGTTGACATATTGATGATCAGAAATGATGTAGAATTTTCTGTAAAGCATATAGGGTTATTTGAAAAACTGTTTTTCAATAGAAAACCTGGATTAAGCTACTTAAACATTGAGCATCAAGATCTATGAGGATAGATCAAAAACGCTAAATGGTACTTTCAAATGAGCATATACCTTGACATGATCTTGAAGGTGTTCAAGATGGATCAGTCAAAGAAGGAGTTCTTGCCTGAGATGTAAGGTAAGAAGTTAAGACTTAAAGCTCGACCATAGCAGAGAAGAGAGAAAGGGCGAAGGTCGTCCCTATGCTTTAGACGTGGGCTCTACAAGTATGCTATCTTGTATCTTTTTGATGTGTGCCTTGCTGCATATCGGCAAGAGAGTACAAAGGTGATCAAGGAGTGGATCACCAGATAGCGGTCCAAATTATCCTTAGAGGAATAAGGATATGTTTCTCAATTATGGAGGTGATAAAGAGTTTGACGTAAAGGGTTACGTCGATGCAAGCTTTAACACCTATCCGAATAACTCTGAGTAGCAAAATGGATACGTATAGTGGAACAACCATTTGGAATAGCTCCAAGTGGAGCGTGGAAGCAGCATTTACAATATGACCTAGAGATTTGTGAAGTACATACGGATCTGAATGTTGCAGACCCGTTGACTAAAACCTCTCTTACAAGCAAAGCATGATCAAACCCCAGAACTCTTTGAGTCTTAATCACATGATGATGTGAACTAGTTTAATGACACTAGTAAACTCTTTGGATGTTGGTCACATGGCGATGTGATCTGTGAGTGTTAATCACATGGCGATGTGAACTAGATTATTGACTCTAGTGCAAGTGGGAGACTGTTGGAAATATGCCATAGAGGCAATGATAAATTAGTTATTATTATATTTCCTTGTCCATGATAATCGTTTATTATCCATGCTATAATTGTATTGATAGGAAACTCAGATACATGTGTGGATACATAGACAACACCATGTCCCTAGTAAGCCTCTAGTTGACTAGCTCGTTAATCAATAGATGGTTGCAGTTTCCTGACCATGGACATTGGATGTCGTTGATAACGGGATCACATCATTAGGAGAATGATGTGATGGACAAGACCCAATCCTAAGCCTAGCACAGAGATCGTGTAAAGCTTTTCTAATGTCAAGTATCTTTTCCTTGGACCATGAGATTGTGCAACTCCCAGATACCGTAGGAATCCTTTGGGTGTACCAAACGTCACAACGTAACTGGGTGGCCATAAAGGTGCACTACAGGTATCTTCGAAAGTGTCTGTTGGGTTGGCACGAATCGAGACTGGGATTTGTCACTCCGTGTGACGGAGAGGTATCTCTGGGCCCACTCGGTAGGACATCATCATAATGTGCACAATGTGATCAAAGAGTTGATCGCGGGATGATGTGTTACGGAACGAGTAAAGAGACTTGCTGGTAACGAGATTGAACAAGGTATCGGGATACCGACGATCGAATCTTGGGCAAGTACTATACCGCTAGACAAAGGGAATTGTATACGGGATTGATTGAGTCCTTGACATCGTGGTTCATCCGATGAGATCATCGTGGAACATGTGGGAGCCAACATGGGTATCCAGATCCCGCTGTTGGTTATTGACCAGAGAACGTCTCGGTCATGTCTGCATGGTTCCCGAACCCGTAGGGTCGACACACTTAAGGTTCGATGATGCTAGGGTTATAAAGGAAGTTTGTATGTGGTTACGAATGTTGTTGAGTCCGGATGAGATCCCGGACGTCATGAGGAGTTCGAAATGGTCCGGAGGTAAAGATTTATATAAGGAAGTCTGTTTTGGTCACCGGAAAAGTTTGGTTTTATCGATAACGTCTGGGACCACCGAGAGGGTCCCGGGGGTCCACCAAGTGGGGCCACCATCCCCGGAGGGCAGCATGGGCCAAGTGTGGGAGGGGACCAGCCCGGGTGGGCTGGTGCGCCCCACCAAGGCCCAAGCGCGAGGAAGAGTGGGAGGGCAAACCCTAGGCAGATGGGCCCCAAGGCCCACCCCAGTCGCCTCCCTCTCTTCCCCTCTGGCCGCCACCCAGATGGGATCTGGGGGCTGCCGCCACCCTTGGGGAGGGAACCCTAGAAGGGGCGCAGCCCCCTCCCCTTCCCCTATATATAGTTGAGGTCTAGGGGCTGCCCAACACATGAGTTTCTCTCCCTCTTGGCGCAGCCCTACCTCTCTTGCTCCTCCTCTCCTGCGATGCTTGGCGAGGCCCTGCAGGATTGCCACGCTCCTTCACCACCACCATGCCGTTGTGCTACTGCTGGATGGAGTCTTCCTCAACCTCTCCCTCTCTCCTTGCTGGATCAAGGCATGGTAGACGTCATCGGGCTGTACGTGTGTTGAACGCGGAGGTGCCGTCCGTTCGGCACTAGGATCTCCGGTGATTTGGATCATGACGAGAACGACTCCTTCAACCCCGTTCTCTTGAACGCTTCCGCTTAACGATCTACAAGGGTATGTAGATGCACTCTCCTTCCCCTCGTTGCTGGTTTCTCCATAGATAGATCTTGGTGACACGTAGGAAAATTTTGAATTTCTGCTACGTTCCCCAACAAAAGTTATCCGACCAGATCTTTTTTGTCGAAAGCATGGTGTTGTGCGAGAGGCATAGTGGCACATTATGTGCAACTTTTCAGCTTATTTTATTGATTTGTCTTTTCTTAACTTTTGTGGTCTTTGTTTTTGTGCAGAGACACATCTATGTTTTTTCTTCACTCGCTTTGTTCTTTTTTCCGTTCTCATCCAACCCACATGCGTCTTTTTTGTCTTCAATTCTTTTTCCTTGAAAATCTTCATTAAACCAGAGTCAAAAGTCATCAAAGTTTAAATTGCAACTCCATTCTGGACTCGCAACTATGGTCATAGTTTTTTGTTGTCCCGATTGCAAGTCCATAATTGACTCACAACCAGTATCGTAATTTTCTGTAACCCCAGTTGCAAGTCCCCCATCGACACAGAATTTGGCTCATAGTCAGTTTTTATCCCAGGTGCATGTCCAATCTCGACTCACAATTGAGGCTCAACCTTTTTTTTGTCTTGGTAGCAAGTCCACCCTTAACTCGTAACTAGGGCCCGACCTTTTTTTGTCTCAGTTGCAAATCCACCCTCGACTCGCAATTGGGCTCAACATTTTTTGTCCCAATTGCAAGCACCTTTGACTCGCAACTGCCCGTCCTTTTGTTGTCTCAGTTCCAAGTCCACTGTCGACTCGCAACTCGGAACCTTCCTTTTTTGTCCTAATTGCAAGTCCACCTTGGACTCGCAAGTCGGGGCTCGACATTTTTTTCCAATTGCATGTCCACCCTCGACTTGCAACCGAGCCCCAACCTTTTTTTGTCCCAGTTGCATGTCCACCCTCGACTCGCAACTGGGGCATGACCTTTTTTCCAGTTGCAATTCCACACCGACTCGCAACTGGGGACCGACCTTTTCCCTGGACCAGTTGCAATCCCACCCTCAACTTGCGACTGGTGCCCGACATTCTTTTTTTCCAGGTTGCAAGTCCATTCTCAACTGGCAACTGGGGCCCGCCATTTTTTGTCCCAGTTGCAAGTCCATCATTGACTCACAACTAGGTCCGGAGCTTTTATTTGTCTTAGTTGCAAGTCCTGCCTCGACTCGCAACTCGGGCCCAATACTCTTTTTCCTAGTTGTAAATCCACACTCGACTCGCAACTGGGGCTTGACCTTCTTTTTGTCCCAGTTGCAAGTCCATCCTTGACTCGCAACTGAGCCTCGACCTTTTTGTCCCAGTTGCAAGTCCATCTCGACTTGCAACTAGGTCCCGAGATTTTTTTATAAATTCAAAAAAGTTCATGTTTTCTTTAAAAAAGTTGATGTTTTTCAATGATGTTGGAGAATTTCAAAAAGTGTTTTGGTTTTCAGAATAATTAGTGGTTTTGGGGGAGGTTTCTTGCTTATATAACACCAACGTCTATGTGAGTTAGTGGCTAAAAGTACGGGTCTACGAGCAGTTGATGGCCAAGTCAGATTCCTAACAGGTACGCTGCATTTTGTGTGATATGTTGTCCCTGATTCTGTGTTTGTGTGCTTGTGCGCAAGAAACTGGGCTGGATAACTAAAAAAAAAAGAAATAGCTAGAGGACCACAAACAGGTGGGGTGATGTCATGTTAGATGTGAGATATTATCTCACATCTAGATGTGACATAGACACACCCCACTCTAAATCCCAGATCCGCGCGTACACCATGCTTTCGTCTTCCGACGACCTCTCGGCGCCGCCGCCGGTCGAGCACAAGGTCAAGGAGGAGTCATCGACGACCTATCCCGACTGGATCCTCTTTGACACCCTGGCCAGCAACGCCATGCACCGTTGGAAGAGCCTTGCCTCCGCCAAAGAATTCTCTTCCTCTGCGACCACCGCCATGGCCCTAGTAAAACTAGAAAAGGACGCGGGGGCGGCGGTGGATGTGGAGGTCGAGGTCTCCTTCCAGCTCTTCGACCCGCCGGACGTCTCCTCCTTCATGGTCCGGTGCTGCGGCCTGCCCGATGACGGCGCACCGCACCACGCGTGCGTCGTTGGCGCCGTGGACGACCTGGTCCTCCTCTACATCGTCCGGGAGAGGTACAAACCAGGGCTATATTTGGTGTACAGGGCGGACGGTGCCGGCCATGGGAGCCCGTCTCTAGAGGTCCTTTTTTTGTGATCTCAAAACTTGTATTACTCAATCATAATCTCATTACATTCTTCCTGAGCTAACTCCAATACCTCAGGCGGACCTGACCCTAACCAGGTCATAGTCCTTCTGTTTGTACGACCATAGGAAGCTAAGATGTCGCTCGCTCTATTCTGCGTTCGAACGACTAGAGTAATACAAGATTGATGCGAAGAAAGTAAACTTCTAATATCATTAACTAGCGATGAGTATATAGATCGATCAAAGTCTCCACATGTGATCATGGAAACTGCCACTGAGGAATCCATCTCCACTTCGATCGGCAAATCTGCACGTTGAATTGATGTTGACAAACCCTCCCAGCAGGCGGCTAGCTCCGCCTCGAGTGCATCATTGCATGAATATAGGGCCCTGCATGCTGCAAAAATAATCCTCCCTTCATCATCACGCAGAATCATGCCTGCCCCTGCATCATCACTTGACACAAATGAGCCATCAATGTTTAGTTTGCTCCAACCCTTCCTGGGTTTAGTCCAAGGCATATTCGGTATATTAGCAGCCAGATGCTTCGTAGGTACCATGAAAACGCTTGTCTTGCCCTTCACTGGATCCATATTAATGTCATGTTTGATTGCCCAGAGTGAATCCAAGTAGCTACGAAGATATCTCACTGAGACTTCCAAAGGCGGCGCTGGTTTGTGGTGTACCACTTCATTCTGAAACGAACCAAGCTCTCCGTAAAACGAGCAATAGCATGCATCTCTCCATATCACTTTTGGTTGCAAGAATTTGTAAAAGTCATTCCTTCCCGCAATTCACCAAATGATCAATCCGAGGGAGATTCAGCACCTTTGCCATTTCCTATATAAGTCACTCCCAAACTAACATCTCGAAACGGATGGAAATTGTCTTGACATCTAGACCACATATCGCAGGCACTGCTTGTAGTTTCCAAACCGATCTTGTGTTTGTTCTTCCATGTTGGCAACCCATCGGTTGCAAGCCACACGCAAAGGCTGAAACTGTATGAACACCACATTTCAAATGAAATTCCAGCAACTTCTTGATCCTGAAGGCGCCGAGCTGGAAGCAACAGCCACAGCCCTATGAGCCTCCTCGAACGCCATATGATAGGCGCTTCTGACAGAAAAAACTCCCCTCTTGTCCGGCCCCCATGCTATGAAGTCCTCACCCCCTCTCTGGGGCACTTTAATCTTTAGAATCTCATCCACATCTGCGTGAACAAAATATTGCTGCAATATCTGAACTTTCCACAAACCATTATCATTTAGCAGATCAGACACAAATCGTATACGGCAAGTTCCCCGTCTAGAGACTGGTTTATAAGAAAAAGGGCGTGGAATCCAATTATCCCTCCACACCCGAATGCTCTCACCATTACCAACTCTCCATATCGAGCCTTTCTTCAGCAGCTCCAACCCATGGCTAATAGTCGACCAGGAGGAAGACGCATTTCCAGTGAATACCGTATCCTCAAGCTTACCATGCGGATAATATTTAGCTTTTAGCAGATGAGCACACAAGCTCTCCGGTCTTGTTAACAACCTCCAGGCCTGCCGAGCGAGGAGCGCTTGATTGAAAAGCCGAAAATCTCTGAAACCAACGCCCCCTCTTTCTTTAGGTTGCATAAGATGGTCCCAACCCTTCCAATGTACTTTCCTCTTCCCCTTCTCCGAACCCCAATAAAAGTTCCTCACCATTCGGATCAGATCGTCGCAAACCGAGTAAGGCAACTTAAAAACTCCCATAATGTATGTGGGCAAAGCTTGTGCAACAGACTTTATAAGAACCTCCCTTCCTGGCTACGCCAAAACCCCATCTCCCCATTGCACTAGCCTTTTTGTAAGGCTTGTTTGAAGGTTCTGAAACTTTCCTTTTGACATACGGCCCTCAGGTGTGGGGAGGCCCAAGTATTTCTCCTGAAAGCACAAACTAGTTACTTGCAGTGCATCTCTAACCTGCTCCTGAACCAAAGGAGGACAGGCTTCACCGAAAAAAATCGAACATTTGTCATAGTTCGACTCGGCGTTGGCACGCACCATCTGAATCCAAAGCATATTTAACCTTACTTTTTGCTCTCTTGAGGCCTCAAAGAACAACATCGATCATCAAGAAAGAGCAGATGAGATATTTGAGCGCTCTTACGCAAATCTTAACAGGAGCAATAGAACCATCCCGCACCTTCTTCCTCAAAATAGCTGAAAGTCCATCTGCCACAAAAAGAAATAAGAACGGAGAGAGTGGGTCTCCTTGCCGCAGCCCTCGCGACGGTGCAAATGAATCCAGGAGGGTTCCATTTAATTTTACTGAATACCTCACCGATGTGACACATACCATAATCCAATCAATCCATCGACGAGAGAACCCTAGCCTTTGCATCACCTGCTTCAAGAAGGCCCAATCAACCCTATCATAAGCTTTTGACAACTCCAGCTTATAGGCACAAAAACTTTTTGTGGGATCTTTCTCCTGTTTGATGTACTAGAGACATTCAAAAGCAACCAAGGCATTATCAGTTATCATTCTTCCCGGGATGAACGCACTTTGCTCCACCGAAATAATGTCATCCAACAACGGACGCAACCGGTTAACCAAGCATTTAGATATTACCTTATAGATCACGTTGCAAAGACTGATCGGCCTGTAGTCTGACATCTTAGCAGGGTTGGAGATTTTCGGGATTAACACAATAGAAGTTGCATTAACTCCTTCCGGCATAACCCCTGTGCTAAAGAAATCCCTTACTGCCATCAACACTCCCGCCTTTACCGTACTCCAGTTGCGTTGGAAGAACCGTGCTGGAAATCCATCTGGCCCGGGTGCCTTTAACGGACCAATCTGAAACATAGCATCAGAAATCTCGCTATCGGTAAAAGGGGCACAAAGCCTATCATTATCCTTCGGCGACACAACATGTTCAAAGAGATCTACAACCTCCGTTGCAACAAGGGAAGAATGTGCTGAAAAAATATTGTGGAAATATTCATTTGCAATTCTACTCATATCACCAAAATCGACATGAACAACCCCAATAGAATTAGTAAGTTCCCGTATCTTATTTTTCCTTGCCCTCCAAACCGCTTTGCTCTGAAAATACTTGGTATTACGATCTCCCTCCTTCAACCACGAGATCCTTGATCTCTGCATCCACATCATCTCCTCCCTATACAAAAGTTCATTCATTTTATCCATAACAACTCGTATCTCATCTCTATCCGCATTCATATGCATGAGCTCTTCTAGTTGAGTTCGTGACTTCGCCAGTTCTCTCATCACACTACCAAACCTCTTGATCCATGAACCAAGAGGCATCATTGTTTTGGACAGTGCATCCCTTAACTGTGACAGATTACGGATCTCACCGACCGCACTCCATGCATCTTGCACTGTTTGTGGTAATGTCGAGTCCCTCTCCCAAAAAACCTCATATCTTCGACTCCTTCCCTTCACAGGGCCCGAGTCCGGTCCCCCCTGCAAAAATAGCACAAGGTGATCTGAGCATGGGGATGGTATGTGCTCAACCATAGCAAACGCAAACAAATTCCGCCATCCGTTCGTAGCAACAGCTCGATCCAGTCGCACTTCTACATTGGCCAATCTCCCCCGCTTATTATCATAAGTAAACGGCACACCCGTAAACACCAGATCCACGAGCTCACACAGCTCTAATGTATCACGAAAAGCCACCATCTGTGCTTCTGCTCTGGGTGTGACCGAAAGATGTTCAAAATCCCACATGGCTTCGTTAAAGTCACCAATTACAAGCCAAGGTAAATCGTTGATGGCCTTCAAATTCTGTAACTTGGACCACATAAGATGTCTGTGTTCCACCCGCGGCTCCCCATAGACAAAGGTAGCTCGCCACTCCACCGCACCCTGCCCGGCTTGGATTACTGTGTCAATGTATCTGTCATCCTTGCCCAAAATTGTAACCACACAATCTTCCCTCCAAAAGAGCGCTAATCCACCACCAAGACCATTACTGTCCACACCACAAAACCCCTTGAGCCCTAGCTTGGCTCGGATCCTCTTCATCTTCTCCTCCTTCTGTCTAGTTTCACACAAGAACACAACCATGGGGGAACGCGACTTACACAACGTCGCTAATTCTCGAACTGTCCGTGTGTTCCCCCCTCCCCGGCAGTTCCAACTTAGGCAATTCATTGGGCTCGGCGGTCCTCCTCCCCGGAGGCCGCCTGTGTAGTTATGTCCATGTCCTCACCTTCCTTCTCCTCCCCACCTCCATTTCCATGTCTCCTTCTTTTCACAATGGGATTCTTCCCTGGCGTTGTGTTCGGATCCGTAGGCTTATCATCACCCACACTTTCACCATTCTCCAAGCGAAGAACCGCATCCGCCACCTTCCCGACTAGGTGAGGTACTGCCTGGCCCCTCACATTTACCACACCATCGTCCCCCACAAGCCTCTTCCTAATTGTTCTCTCCTCAGTTGCTTTCATCATCTTAAATTGCATTATGTCCATCCCCACCGTAAGCTCTAACCCTCCCTCCTTCTGGATGACAGCAGCACCCTCATCCTCCTCTACATGTGTCTTTCCTCCAAAACCTCCATCTCCTCTTCCACTATTCCTTCCTCCACGGCCCCTGTCCAAGTATTCATCACCTCCTCCCCCCTACTCCCTCCTCCTCCTCTGCCCCCTCTCATAACCGACCCCACCGGCTCGCTGACCCAATGCAGCCAATCCCCTAGTCACATACCGAACTATCATGCACACCGTCTCCACATTCCTCCACAACATGTCCCATCCGCCCGCAAAAATAACAAAAGTCTGGCAATTTTTCATAGAACACCGAGTATCTCTTCCTCTCTTTAAAGGTAATATGGACAAACCTTACCAATGGCACTGAAACGTTCACAAACACACGAACCCTCAGAAAATTTGAAGGGTTAACCCTCCCTTCATTCACTATTACAGTAAAAGGAGGTTCTCCCACTTTCTTTGCTACCTTCTCGGCCAACTCTTTCTTCCTCGTTAGACCATCTGGCAAGCCCTTGATTCTAACCCACAGTGGGTACATGTTCAGTTCATATTCTTCCACATTCGAGAAGCCATCATACTCTACCAGCACCACCGAATCCCTCCTGAACTGCCATGGCCCCCCTTCCATAACTCTCTTCCAATCCCCCAAGCAATGGCATTGAACCAGGAACAAATTAGGCCCATTGATGTTAAAAGTTACCCCTTGTGCACAAGCCCACGCATTCCTCATAGAATTCAGTACAGAAGCGTGGCAGAACGGCCGCAAGGTATGAACCCTAAGCAGAGCCATCCAACGCACGTCCTAAACTGGCTCAGCAAATTCACCTGACAAGTCCAGATCTTCCTCCTCTTCTCCTTGCAGCTTGAGGTTCTCAAACACATCCTCCAAATCCTGTTCTGGCCCGTACTCGCCCCAATTTGCCTCCTCCTCATCCTCCTGACCTTCCACAGCCCCCCTCCTCCGATGTTGTTCTTTGCATCATCATCCCCCGCCCTTCTATTGCTCCCCAGATTCATCCCGCCATCCGCAGATGGCGTCCGATAGCGAGTCTTTAGAGGTCCTGACGCGCCCTTCGCGCTCTTTCAACCCCACCATGTCGGTCGGCATCCTGCCCCTTGCCACCGCCGGCGGCGAGGGCTCTGGCTACCTAGTGGTCGCCTACATCTGCCTCCGGGTTATCGAGGACGCTTTCAAGTGTGAGCTCTTCGTCTACTCCTCCAAGACCGGAGCTTGGAGCACCAAGCTCGGCGCGCTGGCCTGCGACTACGAGGACGACACCGACTAGAACGCCATCAGGAACCACAACATCGATAAGGTGATCACCATCGGCCGAGACTCGCTGGGCTGGGTCGATCTCTGGTGGGGCATCTGTTGGGGAACGTAGTAATTTCAAAAATTTTCCTACGCACACGCAAGATCATGGTGATGTATAGCAACGAGAGGGGAGAGTGTTGTCTACATACCCTTGTAGACCCGGCGAAGCGATCTGGCGTAGAGGAAGTAGTCGTCGTTCTCCTCGCGATCCGACCGATCCGGCGCCGTTACTCCGGCGCCCCGAGTTCTTGACACACGTACAGCTCGATGGCGTCCCTCGTACTCGATCCAGCCGAGTGTCGAGGGAGAGTTCCGTCGGACGACGGCGTGGTGACGATCTTGATGTTTCACCGGCGCGAGGGCTTCGCCTAAGCTTGCGACGGTATAACCGAGGTGGAATATGGTGGAGGGGGCACGCTGCACGGCTGAGGAACGATCTCACGATCAACTTGTGTCTCTTGTGTGTCTAGAGGTGCCCCCTGCCCCGTATATAAAGGAGCAAGGGGAGGAGGCGCCCGGCAAGGAGAGGTGGCGCGGAGGAGTCCTACTCCCTACCGGAGTAGGACTCCCTCCAATCTATTCAACTAGGAATCCCCAAAGGGGAAAGAGGAGAAGGGTGGCGGCCACCTCTCCTAGTCCTAATAGGACTAGGGAAAGGGGGAGGCGCAGCCCTAGTGGGCAGCCCTTTCACCTTTCCACCAAGGCCCATTATGGCCCATTTACCTCCGGGGGTTCGGTAACCTCCGGTACTCGATAAATTCCTGTTTTACCGGAACCATTCCGAACTCCAAACATAGGCTTCCAATATATCAATCTTTATGTCACGACCATTTGAGACTCCTCGTCATGTCCGTGATCACATCCGGACTCGAACTTCTTCGTACATCAAAATACATAAACTCATAATAACCATCATCGAAACCTTAAGCGTGCATGGACCCTACGGTTCGAGAATAATGTAGACATGACCTAGAACTATTCACGGTCAATAACCAACAGCGGGACC
Source organism: Aegilops speltoides (assembly GCA_021437245.1). Classification (NCBI taxonomy): domain Eukaryota; kingdom Viridiplantae; phylum Streptophyta; class Magnoliopsida; order Poales; family Poaceae; genus Aegilops; species Aegilops speltoides. The sequence goes on along the minus strand of CM038142.1, from coordinate 561,983,963 downwards.
TGGATGCCCATATTGGTTCCTACATATTCTACGAAGATCTTTATCGGTCGGACCGCATAACAACATACGTTGTTCCCTTTGTCATCGGTATGTTACTTGCCCGAGATTCGATCGTCGGTATCAATACCTAGTTCAATCTCGTTACCGCAAGTCTCTTTACTCGTTCCGTAATACATCATCTCACAACTAACTCATTAGTTGTTATGCTTGCAAGGCTTCATGATGTGCATTACCGAGAGGGCCCAGAGATACCTCTCCGACAATCGGAGTGACAAAACCTAATCTCAAATCGCCAACCCAACATCTACCTTTGGAGACACCTGTAGTACTCCTTTATAATCACCCGATTCGTTGTGACGTTTGGTAGCACCAAAGTGTTCCTCCGTAAACGGGAGTTGCATAATCTCATAGTTATAGGAACATGTATATGTCATGGATAAAAGCGGTAGCAACATACCAAGCGATCGTGTGCTAAGCTAATGGAATGGGTCATGTCAATCGAGATCATTCTACTAATGATGTGACCTTGTTAATCAAATAACAACTCCTTGTTCATGGCTAGGAAACATAACCATCTTTGATTAACAAGCTAGTCTAGTAGAGGCATACTAGTGACATCTTGTTTGTCTATGCATTCACACATGTATCATGTTTCCGGTTAATACAATTCTAGCATGAATGATAAACATTTATCATGAAATAAGGAAATAAATAAAAACTTTATTATTGCCTCTAGGGCATATTTCCTTCAGTCTCCCACTTGCACTAGAGTCAATAATCTAGATCACATCACCATGTGATGAACATCGATAGTTCACATCATCATGTGATTAACACCCATAGTTCACATCGCCATGTGACCAACACCCAAAGGGTTTACTAGATTCAGTAATCTAGTTCACATCGCTATGTGATTAACACCCAAAGAGTACTAAAGTGTGATCATGTTTTGCTTATGAGAGAGTCTTAGTCAACGGGTCTTTCACATTCAGATCCGTTATGTATTTTGCAATTTTTCTATGTCTACAATGCTCTTGCAAGCTACTCTAGCTAATTGCTCCCACTTTCAATATGTATCTAGATCGAGACTTAGAGTCATCCAGATCGTGTCAAAACTTGTATCGGCGTAACCCTTTACGGCGAACCTTTTGTCACTTCCATAATCGAGAAACATATCCTTATTCCACTAAGGATAATTTTGACCGCTGTCGATGATCTACTCCTAGATCACTATTGTACTCCTTGCGAAACTCGGTGCAGGGTATACAATAGATCTGTACACAGACATGGCATACTTTATAGAAACTATGACCAAGGCATAGTGAATGACGTTCATTCTCTTTCTATCTTCTGCTGTGGTCGGGTTTTGAGTCTTACTCAATTTCACACCTTGTAACACAGGCAAGAACTCTTTCTTTGACTGTTTCATTTTGAACTAAAATCTTGTCAAGGTATGTACTCATTGGAAAAACTTATCAAGCATCTTGATCTATCTCTATAGATCTTGATGCTCAATATGTAAGTAGCTTTACCGAGGTCTTTCTTTGAAAAACTCCTTTCAAACACTTCTTTATGCTTTGCAGAATAATTCTACATTATTTCCGATCTACAATATGTCATTCACATATACTTATCGAAAATGCTGTAGTGCTCCCACTCACTTTTTAGTAAATACAGGCTTCACCGTAAGTGCAGATAAAACTATATGCTTTGATCAACTCATCAAAGCGTATATTCCAACTCGAGATGCTTGCACCAGTCCATAGATGGATCATTGGAGCTTGCACACTTTGTTAGCTCCTTTGGATCGATAAAACCTTCGGTTGCATCATATACAACTCTTCCTCCTAAAACCCATTCAGGAATGCAGTTTTTACATCCATTTGCCAAATTTCATAAATTGTGGCAATTGCTAACATGATTCGGACAGACTTAAGCATTGCTACAGTTGAGAAAATCTCATTGTAGTCAACATCTTGAACTTTGTCGAAAACCTTTTTGCAACAAGTCGAGCTTTGTAGATAGTAACACTACTATCAGCGTCCATCTTCCTCTTGAAGATCCATTTATTTTCTTTGGTTTGCCGATCATCGGGCAAATCCATCAAAGTCCATACTTTGTTCTAATACATGGATCATATCTCAGATTTCATGGCCTCAAGCCATTTCGCGGAATCTGGGCTCATCATCGCTTCCTCATAGTTCGTAGGTTCATCATGGTCTAGTTACATGACTTCGAACAGGATTACCGTACCACTCAGTGCGGATCTCACTCTGGTTTACCTCGAGATTCGGTAGTAACTTGATCTGAAGTTACATGATCATCATCATTAGCTTCCTCACTAATTTGTGTAGTAGTCACGAGAACAGATTTCGTGATGAACTACTTTCAATAAGGGAGAAGGTACAATTACCTCATCAAGTTCTACTTTCCTCCCACTCACTTCTTTGAGAGAAACTCCTTCTCTAGAAAGGATCCATCTTAAGCAACGAATATCTTGCCTTTGGATCTGTGATAGAAGGTGTACCCAATAATTTCCTTTGGATATTCTATGAAGGCGCACTTCTCGATTTGGGTTCGAGCTTATCAGGATGAAACTTTTTCACATAAGCATCGCAACTCCAAACTTTAAGAAACGACAACTTGGGTTTCTTGCTAAACCACAGTTCATATAGTGTCGTCTCAACGGATTTAGATGGTGCCCTTTTTAATGTGAATGCAGCTGTCTCTAATGCATATCCCAAAACGATATTGGTAAATCGGTAAGAAACATCATAGATTGTACTATATCCAATAAAGTACGGTTATGATGTTCGGACACACCATAACGTTGTGGTGTTCCAGGTGGCGTGAGCTGTGAAACTATTCCACATTGTTTAAATTGAAGACCAAACTCGTAACTCAAATATTCAGATCTGCGATCAAATCATGAAACTATATTTTCTTGTTACGATGAATTTTCCACTTCACTCTGAAATTCTTTGAACCTTTCAACTATTTCAGACTTATGTTTCATCAAGTAGATATACTCATATCTTCTTCAAATCATCTGTGAAGGTCGAAAATAATGATACTTGTCACGAGCCTTAATATTCATCGGACTACATACATCGGTATGTATGATTTCCAACAAATATGTTGCTCGCTCCATTGTTCGGAGAACGGAGTTTTAGTCATCTTGCCCAAAAGGCACGGTTACGCAAGCATCAAGTGATTCATAATCAAGTGATTCCAAAATCCCATCAAGATGGAGTTTCTTCATCGCTTTACACCAATATGACCTAAACGGCAAGTACACAAATAAGTTGCACTATCATTATTAACTTTGCATCTTTTGGTTTCAATATTATGAATATGTGTATCACTACGATCGAGATCCAATGAACCATTTTCATTGGGTGTGAAACCATATAAGGTTTTATTCATGTAAGCAGAATAACAGTTTATTCTCTTACTTAAATGAATAACCGTATTGCAATAAACACGATCAAATCATATTCATGCTCAACGCAAACACCAAATAACATTTATTTAGGTTCAACACTAATCCCGAAAGTATAGGGAGTGTGCGATGATGATCATATCAATCTTGAAACTACTTTCAACACACATCGTCACTTCACCCTTAACTAGTTTCATTTATTCGCAACTCCGTTTGAGTTACTACTCTTAGCAACTGAACCAGTACCAAATACCGAGGGGTTGCTATAAACACTAGTAAAGTACACATCAATAACATGTATATCAAATATACCTTTGTTCACTTTGCCATCCTTCTTATCCGCCAAATACTTGGGGTAGTTCGCTTCCAAGACCAGTCTCTTTGCGTTAGAAGCACTTAGTCTCGTGCTTAGGTCGGACTTGGGTTTCTTCACTTGAGCAGCAACTTGCTTGCCGTTCTTCTTGAAGTTCCCTTCTATCCCTTTGCCCTTTTCTTGAAACTAGTGGTCTTGTTAACCATCAACACTTGATGTTTTTCTTGATTTCTACCTTCGTCGATTTTAGCATCACGAAGAGCTTGGGAATCGTTTCTGTTATCCCTTACATATTATAGTTCATCACGAAGTTCTACTAACTTGGTGATGGTGACTAGAGAATTCTGTCAATCACTATCTTATCTGGAAGATTAACTCCCACTTGATTCAAGCGATTGTAGTACCCAGACAATCTGAGCACATGCTCACTAGTTGAGCGATTCTCCTCCATCTTTTAGCTATAGAACTTGTTGGAGACTTCATATCTCTCAACTCGGTATTTGCTTGAAATATTAACTTCAATTCTGGAACATCTCATATGGTCCATGATGTTCAAAACATCTTTGAAGTCCCGATTCTATGCCATAAAGCATGGTGCACAAAACTATCAAGTAGTCATCATCTTGAGCTAGCCAGACGTTCATAACGTGCAGATCCGCTCCCGCAATAGGTCCGCTCACCTAGCGGTGCATTAAGGACATAATTCTTACGTGCAGCAATGAGGATAAACCTCGGATCACGGATCAAATCCGCATCATTGCTACTAACATTTTTCAACACAATTTTCTCTAGGAACATATCAAAATAAACATATGAAAACAACAACGCAAGCTATTGATCTTACAACATAATTTGCAAAATACTACCAGGACTAAGTTCATGATAAATTTAAGTTCAATTAATCATATTACTTAAGAACTCCCACTTAGATAGATCTCTCTAGTCATCTAAGTGATCACGTGACCAAATCAACTAAACCATAACCGATCATCACGTGAAATGGAGTAGTTTTCAATGGTGAACATCTTATGTTGATCATATCTACTATATGATTCACGCTCGACCTTCGGTCTCCGTGTTCGAGGCCATATCTGCATATGCTAGGCTCGTCAAGTATAACCTGAGTATTCGCGTGTGCAAAACTGGCTTGCACCCGTTGTAGATGGACGAGAGCTTATCACACCGATCATCACGTGGTGTGCAGGCACGACGAACTTTGGCAGCGGTGCATACTCAGGAGAACACTTCTTGATAATTTAGTGAGAGATCATCTTATAATGCTACCGTCAATCAAAGCAAGATAAGATGCATAAAAGATAAACATCACATGCAAATCAATATAAGTGATATGATATGGTCATCATCATCTTGTGCTTCGTGATCTTCATCTCCAGCAGCACCACCATGATCACCATCGTCACCGGCGCGACACCTTGATCTCCATCGTAGCATCGTTGTCGTCTCGCCAATCTTATGCTTCTCGACTATCGCTACCGCTTAGTGATAAAGTAAAGCATTACGAAGCGATTGCATTGCATACAATAAAGCGACAACCATATGGCTCCAGCCGATTGCCCATAACCGGTTACAAAACATGATCATCTCATACAATAAAATATAGCATCACGTCTTGACCATATCACATCACAACATGCCTGCAAAAACAAGTTAGGCGTCCTCTACTTTGTTGTTGCAAATTTTACGTGGCTGCTACGGGCTTAAGCAAGAACCGGTCTCACCTACGCATCAAAACCACAGCGATACTTCGTCAAATAGACTCCGTTTAACCTTCTCAAGGACGGGGCGTAGCCACACTCAGTTCAACTAAAGTGAGAGAGACAGGCACCCACCAGTCACCTTTAAGCAACGAGTGCTCGTGGCGGTGAAACCAGTCTCGCGTAAGCGTCTGGCGTAATGTCGGTCAGGCGCTTCATCTCACAATACCGCTGAACCAAAGTATGACATGCTGGTAGGTAGTATGACTTGTATCGCCCACAACTCACTTGTGTTCTACTCGTGCAAAACATCAAACCATAAAAACCTAGGCTCGATGCCACTTTGTTGGGGAACGTAGTAATTTCAAAAATTTTCCTCGCACACGCAAGATCATGGTGATGTATAGCAACGAGAGGAGAGTGTTGTCTACATACCCTTGTAGACCCGGCGAAGCGATCTGGCGTAGAGGAAGTAGTCGTCGTTCTCCTCGCGATCCGACCGATCCGGCGCCGTTACTCCGACGCCCGAGTTCTTGACACACGTACAGCTCGATGGCGTCCCTCGTACTCGATCCAGCCGAGTGTCGAGGAGAGTTCCGTCGACCTGACGGCGTGGTGGCGATCTTGATGTTTCACGGCGCGAGCTTCGCCTAAGCTTCGCGACGGTATAACCGAGGTGGAATATGGTGGAGGGGCACCGCACACGGCTAAGGAACGATCTCACGATCAACTTGTGTCTCTTGTGTGTCTAGAGGTGCCCCCTGCCCCGTATATAAAGGAGCAAGGGGAGGAGGCGGCCAAGGAGAGGTGGCGCGGAGGAGTCCTACTCCTACCGGAGTAGGACTCCCCTCAATCCTATTCAACTAGGAATCCCCAAAGGGGAAAGAGGAGAAGGGTGGCGGCCACCTCTCCTAGTCCTAATAGGACTAGGGAAGGGGGGGCGCGCAGCCCTAGTGGGCAGCCCTTTCACCTTTCCACCAAGGCCCATTATGGCCCATTTACCTCCCGGGGTTCCGTAACCTCCGGTACTCCGAGAATTCCTGTTTTACCGGAACCATTCGAACTCCAAACATAGGCTTCCAATATATCAATCTTTATGTCACGACCATTTCGAGACTCCTCGTCATGTCCGTGATCACATCCGGACTCGAACTTCTTGGTACATCAAAATACATAAACTCATAATAACCGCCATCGAAACCTTAAGCGTGCGGACCCTACGGTTCGAGAATAATGTAGACATGACCTAGAACTATTCACGGTCAATAACCAACAGCGGGACCTGGATGCCCATATTGGTTCCTACATATTCTACGAAGATCTTTATCGGTCGAGACCGCATAACAACATACGTTGTTCCTTTGTCATCGGTATGTTACTTGCCCGAGATTCGATCGTCGGTATCCAATACCTAGTTCAATCTCGTTACGCAAGTCTCTTTACTCGTTCCGTAATACATCATCTCACAACTAACTCATTAGTTGTTATGCTTGCAAGGCTTGATGATGTGCATTACCGAGAGGGCCCAGAGATACCTCTCCGACAATCGGAGTGACAAAACCTAATCTCGAAATACGCCAACCCAACATCTACCTTTGGAGACACCTGTAGTACTCCTTTATAATCACCCAGTTACGTTGTGACGTTTGGTAGCACCCAAAGTGTTCCTCCGGTAAACGGGAGTTGCATAATCTCATAGTTATAGGAACATGTATATGTCATGGATAAAAGCAGTAGCAACATACCAAACGATCGTGTGCTAAGCTAATGGAATGGGTCATGTCAATCAGATCATTCTACTAATGATGTGACCTTGTTAATCAAATAACAACTCCTTGTTCATGGCTAGGAAACATAACCATCTTTGATTAACAAGCTAGTCTAGTAGAGGCATACTAGTGACATCTTGTTTGTCTATGCATTCACACATGTATCATGTTTCCGGTTAATACAATTCTAGCATGAATGATAAACATTTATCATGAAATAAGGAAATAAATAAAAACTTTATTATTGCCTCTAGGGCATATTTCCTTCAGCATCCTGCTCTGCAGTTTCCACAACGAGGGTTGAATTTAACAGTTATCATATTACCTCATTTAGCGAGAGTATTGTCAGCTTTTCCCCATATCTATATCTATATCTATATCTATATCTATATTATCTATATAGTGTAGCAGTTTTGAAAATTTGAATCCAAACAATAGAGTGCAGTTTCTACCGTTGATTGGACCCATCTGAGGGCTCAGGATGCTTGGATTCGCTGCTACAGTATAAAGCACATTTCTCTATGTTGTTCTAGAAACAGCCGTGAATCAGCACCGACCTCTTTCTATTTTTAAAAAGAATGCACTAGCCCCTTCCACATCGGGAGAGGGATTGCAGCACCCGGGCTCCACTGCTCCCTATATTTAAACATTTTGAAATTTGTATTTTTGAAGTTTCAAAAAAATGTGAAACTTTTCACGGGGATACATATAAACATTCCGAATACCCGTGGCAAGTTTTGGTAGAAATCTCGTTTTGGTTTGGGCTATAGAAAAAAAAACAAATTTCTGACACTATATAGGAGAAAAGGTGTGCCATTTTATGTCAGAATTTTCTCTTTTTTGTATTTCCCAAAATACAAAGTATTTTGTTTTCAGCTTTTTACCAGGCCTTAGGAATGTGTGTATGTATTCACGTATTTGATATAAGATTTTTTTTAAGCAACGAAAATGTGTTTTTCAAAACTTTCAAATACCAGGAGCCCTGGAGCCCGGTAGCTGCAGCCACTTTTCGCTTCCACATCCCTCTTCCTATCATCAGCCGATAGAAACGAACATACATGTGTGGCGAGCAGTTTGTATCGCATCCACAGCCAGTGCAGTTAGCCCGTTACCTAGCAAGAGGCTGGCATTGACGAGTAGGAAGCAGAATGTACTAGATAAAACAAGAACTTGTGCAGTTTGGTCTACTGTATGTAATTCAGTCAAGCGCAATTGTTTTTACTACCTCCGCCCTGGTTTATAGGTCCGCCAAATTTTGACCAAAAATTTAACTAACAAAATATTAATGCATGTCAATAAAAATTATATCGCCGGATTCATATTTGGACATAGTTTCTAATGATATAATTTTTTGTGACATGCAAGAACATTTTGCTAGTTCAATCTATGGTTAAAATTTGACACGAAATACAATGGGGACCAATAAACCAGGACGGAGGTAGTACATGTGTGCCAACATGCGAAGCATGTGAAACTAACTAGTAGCTAAATTCTTACTCCCTCCATTCTAAAAGAGATGACCCAACTTTGTACTAACTTTAGCATAAAGTTGGATCATTTATTTTGAAACGGAGGGAGTACTGGTTTATCTGCTTAGCGATCATCTATTATATTATACTAGAAAAAGAGCCCGTGCATTGGAACGGGAGAGAAAACATAACACACGCTCTTAACCCAACAACCATCACTCAACACCACAATAGGTTCATCTTCTTTATTTTTGCGAGGCATCATATTTGTGTTGCCGCTTATCCTCGTTCTCACCCTCGCCGGTGATGGTCTCGGTGTTCACACAAAACAAAACAAAAACGTGTTTGAATATGGTTAATCCTAAGGCGTCTCTCTCTCTCCCTCTCTCTCTCTCTCTCTCTCTCTCTCTCTCTCTCTCTCTCTCTCTCTCTCCTCCGATGAGAAATCTATTGTTTTCCCCTGTGACATATTTTAGAAGTATGCATGTGTAGTTAGCGATATTTTCTTTTCCCTATATAGTTATAGTGGGGTGTTTATTTGCAATCCGGATCGCCGCCGGTATGAAAAAAAATATGGATCTTGCGCTATAAATTATAAGTTTGCTTCTAAAACAATATTTTAAAAATATTTAAATGTAAAATTAACAACATATTTAGATTCCACACATTTTTCTAATAAAATTTCGTATATAATATGTTAAAATCGAAGTTACGGTTTAAAAGATATGGATAATTTAGAAAATCATTTGTTTAACTTAAATATATTCCAAAATAATATTCAAAATACTTAACAGGTGAAAATAATCTCATATTCATATTCTACATATTTTTCTAATCAAATTTCATATATGACATGTTTAAATTGGAGCTACGGTTTAAAAGATATGGATGATTTAAAAAAGCATTTGTTTGACTTAGATATGATCTGCGGATGAATTACCTAAAACATCATGAGGGTTTTCGAAAAATGTAAAATAACGGTTCAACTTAAATCCAGACCGCGGGTTGATTTTATCAAAACACAGGGACTTTTCTAAAAAATGCCATGACGGACGAAACCCAATTTGTTTTATTATTGGGTAAAGATTATGTGCATTCAGGTCGACAGGTACACGTGGTGTCCCTCATCGCACAGATTATTAAATACTCTCTCTCTGATATAATATAGTATGACGTTTTTGTTTAGAGTGTGGCGATAGAGCGGACGAGCACGCCTGCTCCCGTTATGAGTACCAATGGAACAACGACGCGTCGCTACGTTTATTGTGTTGGGAAACCGAGTCATCGGTTGGGGTGGCGGCGCGCCTCGTGCGTATCGCACGGGGTAGCCCCTCCCGTTCCCCTTTTTACGTTAAGTGGGTACTTATCCCTTGACCCCCTAGTCCCTATATAAAGGAACGAGGAGCCTATCATTGTAACCCCTGATCATTGATTAACAAAGCTGGTCTCCTCCATATCTCTCTGTGTCATTTACTTTCGCGTGTACGACTACTTCGACTACTTCCTCTACGACGCTCGCTCTCACTCCGCAACCTCGGACCGGACTCGCCGGCGGAGTTGCGGAACACGTTATCAGCATGCTTTGCTCCACCAGCTCTCCGTCAAGCCTGCGTCAAGCCTGCATCACGCAGACTTTCGTCGATCCTGCGGAGGTATAAGATCCGATCCCCACTCTTTGCAAAAATGGATTTATCTCGTTCCCGCGATTCCGTTTTTGCGATTAGATTATTTTTTCGGATTTGATCTACGTATGGTGTGGATTTTCCTCCCAAGAACCGAGCGGACGAACACGTCGCCGACAAATGTCGATGTTCTTGGACTAAGAGGAACTTGTTGATTGCACTATAGGGAGTCGGTACAGATCGCGATCCAGATGATCGCGGTACCGCCGCAACAGCACCAGATGTGCCATGCGCCGTCGTTTTTCCAGATGAACGCGACGAAGATACACATCCCGAGGCCAGCGTCCAGATGACTCCGTGCTGTCCACGATCCCGAGGGTCGCGTACGCCGTACCGCGTCCTGCTGACGCCATCGAGTCCTGCTGGCCGGAGCCCCGCTGGCCTCGCCGTGGCAGCGAGCCCCGCCGTCGCCGTGGCGCGAGCCTGCTGGCCGCAGCGCAGGGCGCGAGCCCCGCTGGCGGCGTCGGTTGTGGCCGCACTGTGGCCGTGCCGCCGCCTCCCTCTGCGCGCCGCCACGCCGCGCTCATCGCCGCGCCGTGGCTGCACGCTCCACCGGTCGCGCCGCATACCGCCATCGCCTCGCTGGATCTCGCTTTCGATGCGGTCGCTGCTCATGATCGCGCTGCCAGCCCTGCGCGTCCAGCACTGCTTCAGGCGAAGCCGCCGCCGCCGCTCGGGCGCTAGGGAAACCCTAGCGTCCCTGCGGGCTGGAGGCCAGCGCTGCGCATGGGCCGGCCCACTAGCTGTTGGGCCGGGTGGGCTGCGACCGTGGTTTCCTTCATAAAAAAACAGGGGGAGGGCGGTGGGGCTGGCCATTCGGGCCGACGGCCCATTTTCGGCCTGCGAGCGCGCTGGACCAGGCGAGAGAGCACACGCACGCGCGATTCTTTGCATTTTAGCCCCGTAGTTTCCAGATTTTATGCGAATTTTTATTCCTGTTGTAATATTTCGCGTAGAAGCCCCTGGAACTATCTGTTTTCGCTGAAAACACATATTTGGGCTTAAAAATGCCTCGGGAATTCAATTTTTGGGCTAGTTTTCACATACTAGATGCGCTTAACATGCTATCTTTTGTAACATGATATTATTGTATGATTTTACTACTGCAGATTAATTGTTTAGCACTCTTAATCATTTAGTAAGTCATATAATAGCATGTTTTAAATATTGGAACATCTTTTTATTGAATAAGTTTATCAACATCGCTTCGTGCAAAAGATTACCTGGTGTAATCTCATGATTTTTGCATAAATCGCAGATGGCCGGAATTGTCCACAAGGAGTTTGCTGAGTTGGCCCATACAGGGCTGAACTACTTGTCATGGTCCTCGGACTGCGAGATTTTTCTCCAGGGCAAAACCCTCCCGAGGGCGATCTGTAAGGGGGCCCAGCTGGCCGCCACTGATCCCAAGTTCGAAACTGAGAATGCGCAGGCTCTGCACTTTGTCCGTCATCACCTGTCACCTACTCTGAAAGATGAGTATATGGCTGAACGCAGTTCTTCTGGCCTTTGGACCGCTCTTAAGCAGCGGTTTGAGCGGCTGAAGTACACTGTGAAGCCACGTGCAGAGGCAGAGTGGATCCGTCTGAGGTTTGCGGACTTCAAGACGGTTGGGGAGTACAATTCGGCTCTGCACCGAATTTGTACGACTCTTCGGTTGTGCGGTACTGAGATTATCGACTCCCAGAAGATTGAGAAAACACTATCCACTTTCCACCCTGACGCGGTCCAGTCCTCACGAAACTACCACCATGGGAACTACACGAGGTATTCAGAGTTGGTTGACGTCCTCTAGGTGGCAGAGGCGCAGGACGAGGTTCTCAAAAAAAACTTTGTCGCGCAACCACTTGGGGGGAGTTCTCGTCAGGAGGTGAACGCTCTCAAAGCCCGCAAGCCTCAACAGAAGAAGAGGGGCCGCAAGGGCAAGAAGAAGGGCCCTCACCCCCCCCCCCCGCCCCGGCTAAGCAGAACAAGCCGGGCAAGGGAGGGCAGAGGCCTCAAGACTGCTTCCGTTGTGGCTCGATGGAGCATTTCTCCCGCCAGTGCCGCGCACCACCGGAGGTCGTCGAAGCATACAAGGCTCGGAAGGCGCGTGAGACGCACCTCGCCTTGGTTCAGGAGGGAGCACCACCGGCGCCCATGGCGGCACCCGTGATGATCGCTACGCCCCCTGTTGTGCCCATAGAGGCGACCCCCGTGGTGCCCATCGCGGCAGCTTTGGCGGTCTCTACCGACGCCCACGTCGCCATGGAGGTTGACCACATGGTCGCCTCGGCGGCGGCGCCACCACTAGACATTGATGCTGCCTCCAAGATGATTACTAAGGAGGATCAGCTCACTAGTATGGAGATTGCAGCTGAAGTGAATGGCTTCTTCGCCGAGTCCACTTAGCATACCTCTTTGGTTATCATGATTCCGTGATTTGATACAATAAAATTGAATAAATTTGATTTGGTTGTAAGCTCTATGAGAGCATAAACTTATTCTTTACTTTGGCGATTGGATGACATTTATTCATTTATTCTATTATTTATACATGATAGCACGTTATGTTCTGAGATGTGTGCATTTATCTTTAATGTATTTTCTTCCTCATTACATTAATTAGATGTCATATTTTAGAACGCGTGTGGTGCCCGAATGGAGGAAACGTGCCTTGCCGATAGCGCCACCACTCATACCATTTTACGAGAAACTAAGTATTTTGAGTCCATTAAAAAATCTCCGGGAAGTATTATGACAATCGCCGGCTGCGGTTCTCACATAGTTGGCTCCAGACAAGCCACTGATATACTCCCTATGGGAACAACTTTGATCATTAATGATGTGTTGTTGTACCCGGAGTCGACCCGTACTCTTTTGAGCTTTAGAGACATCCGCGCTAATGGTTTCCATGCTGAGACCGATGATGAAAACGGCAAGGAGTGCCTACTCATCACAAAGCGGGATGCCGGTGGTAAACATGTTATCGAAAGGCTTCCTTCGTTTGACACAGGGCTATACTACACTAAGATAGTAGCACCGCCCGTGTACACTACCCTCAAGACCGTCTTTAGAATCTCTGAACTCTTCTGCCACTGGCACGATAGGTTAGGCCACCCCGGACTTAGGATGATGAGAAATATAATTAACAACTCGCATGGCCATAATGTTAACATGAAGAACTTCCCGAATCCCGATGATTTCGTGTGCTCCGCATGCGCTAAGGGGAAGTTAGTCATTAGGCCATCGCCCCTCAAGGTGAGGGATGAAATCCCGGCGTTCTTGGAACGTATCCAAGGGGACATATGTGGTCCAATTCAGCCCCTCACGGGGCCGTTTCGGTACTTCATGGTGCTCATTGATGCTTCCTCTAAATGGTCCAATGTTTGCCTGCTGTCAACACGGAACCATGCCTTTGCAAAATTGATCTCACAGATCATACAAATGAGGAATAATTTCCCAGATTATCGTATAAAGTCTATTCGAATGGACAACATCGGAGAATTTACTTCAGACGTTCGATGATTATTGCATGGCAATGGGAATCAAAGTTGAGCACTCGGTACCACATGTTCATACACAAAATGGACTTGCCGAGGCATTGATTAAAAGAATTAAATTCATTGCCCGACCGCTCCTTCAGGGTTGTAATTTACCAACTACATGTTGGGGCCATGCAGTGTTACACGCGGCCAATCTCATCAACTTTAGACCGTCAGCCTACAACATCCACTCTCATGTCCAGCTTGCGCAAGGGTCGGCACCAAAAATTTCCCACCTTCGTAGGTTCGGTTGCCAGGTATATGTACCAATACCACCCCCTCAGCGATCGGCGATGGGCCCGCTCCGTAAGTCGGGGATATACGTTGGTTATGAGACTGTGTCCATAATCAGGTATCTGGACCCCATGACAGGTGACTGTCACACGGCTCGTTTTGCTGATTGCATTTTTGACGAGGATCTTTTCCCGACTTTAGGGGGAGAGAATCAACCCCTTGATGCTAAAAGTCGAGAAATCACGTGGCAAGCCACGGGGATACACCCTCATGACTCGCGCACTGCTGAGACTGAGAGAGAAGTCCAAAAGATAATAGATTTGCAGTCTTAGTAAATCAACTGCCCGACCACTTTAGTGACTTAAAGACTGTGACAAAATCGCATGTGCATGCGCGCAATGCACCGTAAAGGGTTGAAATACCGAAGAAAAATGATGGTATACCCGCTCCCGTCCAAAGGCCTAAAAGGACGAGAAATCCGTCTTCTCAAATCCCAAGTACTCGGGGACGCCTGACGAAAAAGGATAAGAGAGATTTATTGCAGCCTATCGCCAAAGTACCCTAAATTGAAGCGGGAGCCGGGAGAGACTGCACAAGCACGGAAAATTCAAAGGCACGAAATTCGGACTTAAACTTTCCCATAGGGAAACACCCAGCGGAGATGTGAGCGCAGACATCGGCGCGGGAAATCTAAAGGACCTTGCTCCCATAATGGGAAATTTGGTAGAGCAAGTGTTTGCACCAGATGCGCTCCATGACGAAATGGCCATAAATTATATTTATACGGGGGAGTCCCTGAACCGAGCAACGATGATTGTCGACATCAACTTTGCTATGAAAATTGCCTCAATCATAGATCTTGACCCTGAGCCTAACACGCTCGCTGATTGCAAGAAAAGGTCGGATTGGAAAGATTGGCAGCAGGCAATTACTGCCGAATTATTATCTCTCAACAAAAGAAAGGTGTTCGGACCAGTTTGTCGAACTCCTCCCCACATTCGCCCTGTTGGCTATAGGTGGGTTTTTGTTCGAAAGAGAGATGAAAATAATAAGGTAGTACGATACAAAGCAAGGCTCGTCGCTCAAGGGTTCACTCAACAACCAGGTGTCGACTTTGAGGAGACTTATTCCCCGGTCATGGATGGAGTTACCTTTAGATACTTGATCTCGATGGCAGTAAACATGGGCTTGAAAATGAAACTAATGGATGTTGTCACTGCTTACCTGTATGGTAACTTGGATTCGAACATATACATGAAGGTTCCAGAAGGTATCCCTCTTCCGAACCATGATAGAGCAAACAGGGGTCTACACAGTGTCCAACTTCAAAAGGCATTGTACGGACTCAGACAGTCTGGTAGAATGTGGTACAATCGCTTAAGCGATTTCCTTCATGAGAAGGGCTACACGAGCAATAAAGATTGCCCATGTGTTTTTATACGGCGATCCCCAAGATGGATTCTGTATAATCTCGGTGTACATGGACGATTTAAACATAATTGGTACACCTGAGGATATTGAGGAAGCGAGTTCCTACCTGATGTCGGAATTCGAGATGAAGGATTTGGGTAAAACCAAATTCTGTCTAGGTCTGCAACTTGAACATTCCCCTGATGGGATTCTAGTGCACCAGTCGGCCTACACCCAGAAGGTGTTGGAAAGGTTTGGATTTGATAAGGCATATCCTTCTAAGACCCCGATGGTCGGGAGATCTTTACAGGCAGACAAGGACCCATTCAGGCCAAAGGAAGAGGGGGAGGAAACTCTGGGACCAGAGGTTCCTTACACGAAAGTGATTGAGCACTCATGTATCTCATAAACTGTGCACGGCCAAACATTGCGTTAGCCTTCAGTTTTCTTGCAGTACAGTTCGAACCTATCAAAAGACATTGGAAAGGTGTCAAGGGCGTCTTCCAAGACTGCAAGGGACCAAAGATCTTGGCCTATTTTATAAAAGGAATCAAGACCTCTCTATTATAGGCTATGCCGATGCTGGGTACCTATCGGACCCGCATGATTGCAAATCGCAGACCGGATATGTTTTCCTTTGTGGTGGAACTGCGTTTTCCTGGAAATCGTCCAAGCAAACAGTTGTGTCGACTTCCACAAACCACTCGGAAATCATGGCACTATTCGAAGCGTCGAAAGAGTGTGTATCGCTTCGGCGGATGATCAGCCACATTCAACAGACATGTGGGCTGAACACCGTACAAACCCCTACCGTTATCTATGAAGATAATGTTGCTTGTGTTGCACAAGTCCAGATAGGTTATGTGAAGAGTAACCTCACTAAGCATATTAGTCCCAAGTTCTTCTATGCACATGAGTTGCAGCAGTTGAATGAGGTGAAAGTTTTGCATACTAAGTCTTATGACAATCTTGCTGATATGTTCACTAAATCATTACCGGCATCAACCTTAGAGAGGTGTGTGCGTGGAACCGGTATGATGATACTTAGAGAGATGCAAGGTTCAGGGGGAGAAACTTCACAAACTCGTCGCTAAAATCTCAATCCCGATGATCGAGTACTCAACTTGATGGTTGAGTGGATTGTACTCTTTTTCCCTTGAGTGAGTTTTCCTGATGTTTCTCACATGAGGTTTTTGACGAGGCAATTCGTGTAATACAACAACGTATACTATGTGCTCTTTCTCCATATTTTTTCCCACTGGGTTTTTCGGAGTTTTGAGGCATGGATATACGGATAATTACCCAAGGGGGAGTGCTGGGAAACCGAGTCATCGGTTGGGGTGGCGGCGCGCCTCGTGCGTATCGCACGGGGTAGCCCCTCCCGTTCCCCTCTTTACGTTAAGTGGGTACTTATCCCTTGACCCCCTAGTCCCTATATAAAGCAACGAGGAGCCCATCATTGTAACCCCTGATCATTGATTATTAAAGCTGGTCTTCTTCATATCTCTCTGTGTCATTTACTTTCGCGTGTACGACTACTTCGACTACTTCCTCTACAACGCTCGCTCTCGCTCCGCAGCCTCGGACCGGACTCGCCGGCGGAGTTGCGGAACATATTGAATGCGATCGTAAAGAGCAAGGATCGATGCATTTCGTGCAACAGGAGTTGACAGTGACGGCACCGTGTAATATGATGACACAATGACGGTACAGCATTCATGTGTCCATTACATGCATAGCAATAGCGATTCAACGCAAAAGGGGTACCTCGTGCCCAGTGGGATGGGTTTCACTTCCATTGGCCAGTTTGTTGAGAGCCGGGGTTTCCTTGACAGCATGCGCGATGATGTTGTCCATGCCTTCCCTGATGTAAAGCCGAACATGGAATCCATCATTTGCACTGAGTTGATCTCATTCGAAAAGTATGGTGGCGATTGGAAAAGAGGAGTTGGGTTACAAAACAAACATGCCGTCATGTGAGATAGTAGTACAAAAAACACTAGAAATTCAGAAGGGGGGGATAGCAGAAATAAAACTCTACAAATATAACTCATAAAAAGGCAAACGAATAAAATCAATGTGCAAATTATATACGTAAAAAAATAACCGTGGGTATTTTCAGCTTTCTGCATGTCGTACTTGAGAGGATTTTCCTTTTACCATAACTGTGACGAGTGGCGCGTACTGGCATCTAAAACCATTCTATTTAGTTCATCAAACATGCATGTCTGTGTGTCCGAGAAACATATTCACAGAATTTGGACAGGCTTCGTAATTAATTTTGAGAGATCAATCGTAAGATCAACCCTGAAAAATCCAAAAAATCTATGCCAATACCGGATAATCTGTTTCTTGATTCTCTTTACAGAAGCACTAGCGGCTGAGAGACAGTTTGCTTGCTGCACCAGACATGCATGTATGTCCATAAGAAAACAAATTACATTAAAATTGGTCATTTCCTCATGGCTCGTGTTTATAGTTTAACTAAGAGAAAAGTATACTTTTTTCAGGTTCACATACTTTTGCCAAATTCATGTACATTTTTCAAGTTCGTGTATTTTTTCTAATTCGTGCACTTTTTCAACTTTGTACTTGTTATGAGTTCCTATAATGTTTTCAAATTCATGAAGCTTTAAAAAAAAAGGTATATGCATTTGAAAGAAAATGTAAATGAAAAATTTATGTGGATTTAATAAAAGTTCATGATTTGGAAAACATACCTGAATTTTGAATAGGTACACGAATATGAAAATATTACATGAACTAGGAAAAAGTATGCGGATTTGAAAAAGTACACACATTTTTAAAATGTTCAAGGAATGAAAAAGGTACGCGAATTTGAGTCAGCACGGTCAAAACCAAAACCAGAGTGAGTCAACCCCAAAACCAGTCAAAATTGAGTCCAAGGACGATCCTTGTCCGGTTTCAATCATTGGGGTGCAAATTGTTGTGTTTCAGATTTGAGGGATTGAATTTAGACTTGGCCAAGAGTTGAGAAACAAAAAAATATACTTTTTGTAGAAGTGCATGCTCTAGCCAATGCAACCAAAAAACCGATCTCATGGAAGAGACTAGGCAGCACATTATATGTTAACACTCCCCCTCACGTGTGGCTCCCTCAGGCCTAAACGTGGACCGAAAGTGGGCTGCAATTTAATTGCGCCAGCCGGGTCTTGAACTCAAGACCTCTTGGCTCCGATACCATGTAGAAGTGCACGCTCTAGCCAATGCAACAAAAAGACCGATCTGATGGAAGAGACTAGGCAGCACATTATACGTCAACACTCTCCCTCACGTGTGGCTCCCTCAGGCCTCAACGTGGACCGAAAGTGGGCTGCAATTTAACTGCGCCAGCCGGGACTTGAACTCAAGACCTCTTGGCTCTGATACCATGTAGAAGTGCACGCTCTAGCCTACGGGGGCCTTCTGCCGCCGCCGGTACCTGTGCCATGGACCCCACCCTCCTCGCCGCCCAGCACTCCGTGCAGTCGCCGAGTAGCTCCATTGGTGGAGGCGACTGGTATATGGACTCAGGTGCTACTGCGCACATGACAGCTCATCTCGGTAGCACTAGTTTTCCCTCCACTTTCACACCCATCACTATGTCTAATGTTCTTGTTTCACCTGAATTAGTCACAAACCTAGTTTCCGTTTGTCGTCTTACTCGTGAGAACCCACTTACTGTTGAATTTGACGGTGTTAGCTTTTCTGTGAAAGACGCTCGTATCCGGATGGTCCTTCACCGGTGTGACAGTCCCGATGAGCTCTACCCTGTGCACGCCGGTGCCTCCACCTCCACACCCGTCGCCCTTGCCGCCGGCGTTGGCACGCCCGCTTGGGTCACCCCAACCACACAGTTTTACGTCAAATTCTTAAGAGTTTCTCTTTCTCATGTAATAAGCTAGCCGAGCACTCTTGTGAGGCTTGTCGCTTAGGCAAGCACGTCCGTCTTCCCTTTAGTGCGTCTTCTTCAGCTTCCACTTTTCCGTTTCAATTACTTCATAGTGATGTTTGGACATCTCCTATTGCGAGTAACACGGGCTATCTATACTACTTGGTGATTTTAGATGATTATTCTCATTATGTGTGGACTTTTCCCCTTCGTTGTAAATCCGATGCTTTAGCCACACTCACCGCCTTTTATTCCTATGTCACCACCCAATTCGGTCGCCCCATACTCGCACTCCAGATGGATAACGGAAAAGAGTTTGACAACGTCGCTCTCCACACGCTTCTTGCCTCTCACGGCACCATCTTTCGCCTGACCTGTCCATACACTTCACAGCAGAACGGCCGCGCTGAGCGCATTCTCCGCACTCTTAATGATTGCGTTCGCACGTTACTATTTCACTCTAACGTGCCCGCTCGGTTTTGGCCCGATGCTTTCGCCACCGCCACTCTCCTAGTTAACATTCGTCCTTGTCGCCCTCGGGGGAACTACGCCCCTCACCACCTTCTCTTCGGCACACCCCCGTCCTATGACGGTCTCCGCATCTTCGGGTGTCTCTGTTATCCTAGCACCGCGTCCACCATGCCACACAAGCTCGCACCACGATCCGTCCCATGCGTCTTCCTTGGTTACCCCCTAACACCAAAGGTTACCGGTGCTATGATCCTGTCACTCATCGTGTGTACACCTCGAGGCATGTGTACTTTGTCGAGACGGTGTTTCCTTTTTTCCAGGTTCCTCCGGCTTCGGCCCCTTCGGCACCGGCCCCCGCGCCCCCTTCATGGAGCGATGCGCGGCGGCACCCCCAACGGCCTCCCCGGCCCGACGTCATCTGCCGCCACCACCCGGCTTTGTGACTCCCTCCCCCGAGGTCGAGTCCGAGCGGGCCCTTGGGTCCCCGTCTCCCTCATATGAGGTTGAACCCGGCACCCTGCCCGCCACCCCTGCGACGGGCTCGACGTTATCCTCGCCCGTCACCTCTTCCACCGCCGAATCGGCTGATGTTGCTACCGCCGCTGCTGCGTCCTCTGCCGCCGTTGCAGCCTCCGTTGCTGCCGCCGCCACCGCGGCCCCCATCGCTGCACCGGGTGCCCCCGTCGCTGCGGCACCCGCCGGCCCTGCTGCCCCGTCACTTGGTGTGACCACCCATGCCCGAGCAGGAGTTCTTCGGCCCAGCACGTGGTACTCCACCGACGAGTATGTGTGCACCGCCTCGACGTCGACGCCATCACCCGTCCGCACCTCCGCTCGCGCTGCCCTTCGCGATCCCCACTAGCTAGCTGCGATGCAGCAGGAGTTCGACGCCCTACAGGGCAACCGCACTTGGCAACTTGTTCCGCGTCCCCCTCGTGCCAACATCATCTCTGGCAAGTGGGTGTTTCACCACAAGACTCGCCCAGACGGTTCTCTCGAGCGCTACAAGGCTCGATGGGTGGTTTGTGGATTTCGGCAGTGCGCGGGCGTGGACTTCACCGACACCTTCACCCCGGTTGTTAAACCGGGCACGATCTGCGCCGTGCTCCAGTTGGCGGTCTCGCAAGCCTGGCCTGTGCACCAGTTGGATGTCT
This sequence comes from Aegilops speltoides, assembly GCA_021437245.1. Lineage (NCBI taxonomy): Eukaryota > Viridiplantae > Streptophyta > Magnoliopsida > Poales > Poaceae > Aegilops > Aegilops speltoides. The sequence continues at coordinate 561,962,888 of CM038142.1, read as the reverse complement.
GCAACGCCTTCTTGCACAGCCACCTTGCCGAGCAGGTGTACTGTGTGTGGCCCACTGGCTTCGTCGACGTCGAGCACCCAGACTATGTGTGCTTGCTCTCTCGTTCTCTCTACGGGTTGAAGCGGGCGTCTCGGGCTTGGTACCAGCGTATCGCAGCCTTCCTGCAGTCTTTGGGCTTTCGGTCCACTCGCTCCGATGCCTCACTATTCGTGTATCATCAGGGAGCTGACACTGCATATCTGCTGCTCTACATCGACGACATCATCCTCACGGCGTCCGCCCCCGATCTCCTTCAGCGGCTGACTGCTCGTCTTCGTGATGAGTTCTCCCTCAAGGACTTGGGGCCCTTGCACTACTTCCTCGGCATCGAGGTGGTCCGCCGGCCTGACGGCTTCTTTCTGCATCAGCAGAGTATGCCTGACTCTGGGCGTGCGGTATGCTAGCGCAAGCGGCGCCCACGCTCATCAACACGAAGGCGAAGGTCTCTGCTCTCGAGGGGTCTCTTGCGTCCGATGGAGCGTTTTATCGCTCTATTGTCGGTGCTTTACAGTATCTGACGCTGACCCGCCCCGACCGGCAGTACGCTGTCCAGCAGGTGTGCCTCGATATGCACGCCCCGCGTGACTCTCACTGGACTCTGGTGAAGCCTATTCTCCGTTACATACGCGGCACCATGTCCTTGGGACTCACCCTGACGGCCTCCGCCTCCACCGACCTCGTGGCCTACTCCGATGCCGACTGGGCTGGCTGCCCCGACACGCGACGCTCTATGTCGGGCTACTGCGTCTACCTTGGGCCCTCGTTGATCTCTTGGTCATCGAAGCGGCAGCCCACGGTCTCCCGCTCCAGCGCCGAGGCAGAGTATCGCGTCGTGGCTAACACCGTGGCCGAGTGCTCTTGGATCGTCGGCTGCTCGTGAGTTGCCGTGATGTTCACAAGGCCACTCTTGTCTACTGTGATAACGTCAGCGCGGTCTACCTCTCCGCCAACCCGGTGCACCATCGACGAACGAAGCATATTGAGCTCGATATTCACTTCGTGCGCGAGCAGGTTGCCCTTGGCCGTGTTCGGGTTCTCCATGTGCCGACGACGCAACAGTTTGCTGATGTGATGACTAAGGGATTGCCTACTCCCGTCATCGAGGAGTTTCGGTCCAGTCTCTGTGTCTCCGGCGACGCTTCGACTGCGGGGGGGTGTTGAGTATGTATTTTGTACTGCACGTGTATTGGAGTTGTGGCCACCTCCTAGTCTTGTATAGTTGAGGTAGAGGCCTTCCCTTATATTATATACTAGATCTTTGATGGCGCGCGTTGCCGCGCCCGTCCATTTTGACGATTGAATGGTAGGAATGATCATAAATATATGGAGCAAGAAGCTGTTGTTCCACATATGTTTTTCTTGTTCTTTTGAAATGAGAGGTACTTGAACCACTAGTAAATAGGAACCCAAAAGGGAAAATACATTTTTCTCACAAAGCAAAAAATTTGGAAAAATGCTCATGGTATAGCAACCGTGACACCTTATTATGCTCACTGACACCTAAAACAGAAGTTCCTAGATTACGAGGCCCATTGAAAACTAAAATAGTACTCCCTCCGTTTCCAAATATTTGTCTTTCTAGAGATTTCAACAAGTGACTACATACGAAATAAAATGAGTGAATCTACACTCTAAAATATGTCTACATACATCCATATGTTGTAGTACATTCAAAATGTCTAGAAAGACAAATATTTCGGAACGGAGGGAGTAGTTCCCAGATATTACCGTGCCCATTGACAACTAAAATAGTAGTACTTACTCCTGAAGACTGTCATTCGAAAAAGCCTTCCTTGCATGGGTAGCAACCTTGACACACTTTTCTGCTTTTAGTTTATCCCACTACCGGACTCGCGGTCTATGCCTATGGCCACGGGCCGTCGGCATAGGCCCCTAAGCCGTTGGCATAGATCTATGCCGTCGGCATAGCCCCGTCAGTGTAGATCACGTCAGCGTACTCCTGTCAGACCGTCGGCATAGGGGGGTATGCCAACGGCCCTGGCGCAGCCGTCGGCATAGTTTAGCCGTCGGCATAGTTTTCCGTCTGACGGCAACGGACGGCGCCGTCAAAACTGCTGGCGGCTCAGGAGGCGACACATGGCAAAGATATGCCTACGGCAAAGCCGTCGGCATACGTTAAATCTATGCCGACGGCTCTGCCGTAGGCATATCTTTGCCACGTGTCGCCCCCTGGTTTAACCTGGCGGCAGGGCTATGCCTACGGTGTCGCCTCCTGGTGGCTCCTGAGCGTATCTATGCCGACGGCTTTGCCGTAGGCATAGTTTTATTTATTTATTTATTTTCCCTGTTTTCTCTTTTCCAATTCATTTGACAACATTTCAAAACAGAATAATATGAAATATGACAGTTCATCAACATCATTTAAACATAGTCAAGTTCATCATCTAAAGATCATCACCGGCGAAAGTCCACGAACATAAGAGTAGTGCAAGACATGAAACATCATAAAAGTTGAAACATGAAAGACATGGCACAACGGCCGCATACACGGAATCATCATCGACATCAAGCACCACCGAGTCCACCTCCGCCAAAACCACCACCACCACCGAGTCCACCTCCGCCAAAACCACCACCTCCGCCAAAACCACCACCACCACCACCAAGTCCACCTCTGCCAAAACCGCCACTGCCAAGTCCACCTCCGCCAAAACCGCCACCGCGACCACCATCACTCTGCCAGATCGGAGTGACTGGGGTCGACGGAGCAGGAGTCGAGCCACCGGTCCCCTACATGCTTGAAAGAAGATTCTAACGGTAAATATGACATGATAGTGTTGAATGAATGAGAACTAGTTTGTCATTAGTTAGGCAAATTTACTAACCGGAGTATCACCGCCTAGTGCCAGCCATTCCTCGAACGTGGGAATGTGTGGGGCGTCTCCCGCAGGTGGTGGTGGGGGTCCAACTTGTGGTGGCTCCGTGCGGTTAGTCCAAGACGCCAACATAGCCTAGATGTTAGTTAAACAAGTCCACTTAGAAACAAGCCGTGATCAACAAAGTCAGAAGGAATGAAAGTGCAAATTTGAGCTTGGTTTAAGAGGGCAAAACTAACTGCCATCACTTGACGGCTGTAATCATCGTTTGCCTTCACTCGTTGCAAGTACTCCCTCACCTCAATATGCCTATACTCGAGAAAGGCCTGATATGCCTACAAAATTGAGGTTGTTTCTAAGTGGGTAGTGATGAAAATAAACTAAGAAAGATAGAGACAAAGAAGATAAGGGGAAGTACTTACAGCATGTTGCGGACTAAGGGAGGCTGCGAAAGCCCCGTACTCTCTAACGGGCTCGGGTTGGTAGCTCGAAGCCGTGTGTACGAGATCGACGGAGTGATCAAGCCATCGAAACACGGATACCGGCCATGGGACTTACCCTGGATGGCCACCACCGCCGTGTCATCGATCTGAGACTGGGCGACCTCAGGAACGAGAACATCCAGATGCAACTTCTGATAGTTCTGAGTGTAAGACTCCAGGTGTTTCTTGGTGTTGCCGTAGTACTGGCTCTCGCCCTCCTTGCGATCACTCCGCTCGCGGGCCAGCTTCCACGACTCCATGTTTGAGAGCGGCCTCTGCAACTTGTCCTCCTGCAACGTCAAACAGAAGTTAGCCATACATAAGAACATGACGGTAAAGAAGAACCAAAATGCATCTTTCATATAGATATACCTTCATGGCCTTGAAGCCCCAGTGGTTCCTGTTTCCTTGGCCGTGTGTCCCGTCTTTTCCACGGTTAGCCCGGGCCTTGATGCTCTTGGCAACAAACTCTGGATCGTCACCGACCCACCTATCCACCAAACACGCCCATCCGCCATGCCTTCCATAGCACCAACGAGGAACAACCTATGCAAATTTTGGAAGCATGACATGTGAGCACGTAACATATAGTTGACTCCTTGAAACAATGAAAAGTCAGTAATAGTTACCATCATGAACTGCTCCCTGCTCATGGTAATTTTTTGCCTCTGTGCTTGAGTTTTGGTCATCTTTTGTTGCAGGTAGATGTGGTAGTACTGTGAGACGGCAACCCAACGCACCTCGTACTGCAACTAACGAGCTTTCTTCTTTGCAGACGTAAGTAAGACCACGTCGGCTCTGGCCTTGTGCTCGTCAAGAACTCTATAGAGTTGTTGCAATCATGCAGAAACCAGAAGCAAACAAGGCATGAGTTGAGTGATTCAATGATAAACTATGAACGAAACTAAAGACAAGTGATTCAAAAGGGAACTTACCCGAAATTTGGTGATCACGGCCTTAGCGGCCGTCCCGTACTCCGCGTGGCTGCAAGCCTCGTAGTGGGCCCAGCTTGTGGCCAAAACACGCAGCTGTGGGTCCCTGTCTGGCCGCGGGCAGAATAGGCCAGGCCAAAACTGCTTCAACAGGACAGTGAGAAGGCCGTTCGGTTTACGGCCCTTTCCGCGAAGGATCCAGTTACTGCAAAAGAATCAAAAGGTTGCCATGTGTATAGTAAAAAAATGTCATGTGTTGAAAATATGATTGAGATGCACTTACTCTGTCCCCGCAGGTTCAATGAGCCACTTGTGCGCCTCGATAGAAGGTGGTGTAGGTACTCCGGCATTACCACGCAGCCACCCCTGCGGAGCACCCGGTGGCAAGTCACCCCACAACTCGGGGTCAACCTCCCCTCCACCCTCCTCGCCCTCCTCCTCACCCTCCTCCTCGACCTCCTCCTCCTCGGCCTCCTCCTCCTCGGCCTCCTCCTCCTCACCCTCCTCCTCCTCGACATCAGGAATATACTCCTCCTCCTCAGACTCAGAAGCTGCATCAGCATAGGAGGGCATCGAAGAAGACCCTCCTATTTCGGACACGGCCCGGAGTATTTTGGCCCGGTTGCCTCTCCCCCCACCTCCTCGTCCTCTAGGGGCTCTCCCCCCACCCCCTCCTCCCCTAGGGTCTCCTCCCCCTTTCCCTCCACCTCCCTGTGAGGTGCCATCCTCGCATAGTCGGGAGGGAACCTTGTGGGCTCGTCCACTCTGAGTAAGTCCTCCTTTGAGTTTATTGAGGAAACTGGCACCGCTGGACTTGCCCATGATTAGCAAACCTGCATTGAGAAGAGAATAAACAATTAGTAAGGATATAAAAAAACAAGCATACAGGAAAGAAATTAATAACGGAAGAGCACATTATTAAAAGAACATACATTTTCTAGAACCCATATGAATCATCACTATTGTAATCTATTTGTCGACCGGTCTCATCATCACTATCCCGCATATCCTCTTCGTTGTCTGACGGAGGTGGAGGCTCTTCCTCATCGTCAGCGTCAGCGTCTTCATTTAACTTTTCAAGCATAATTATGTCTCTTTGATTCACAACTGCCTCACCATCAATCCGTGCGCCGTCATCGTTTGGGTCCAGGTCAACATAACCCAAGTCATCATCCTCCTTGTTTCGGACCACGTCATCATGTTCCTCTTGAAAGAACACTCCCTCGTATGTCATGGGGTTTATGTTGTAGTAATCATTATCATTCGGGTCCGATAGCTTACCATGTGGCGACACCTTGAACACAACTTCCCAACCCTTTAGGTACTCTTTCTGGCATGGGTAAGGCAGATAATATACTTGTGTGGCCTGGGTAGCGGCGATAAAGAGATCAGCTCCGGCATAGAAGGTTGATGGTTTAACTTCAACTAAACCAATAGAAGGCGTATGTCTCAGACCCTTTTTGCGGTTGAACCATCGGCATTTGAACACAGTGAGACTTAGGTGTTTACAGCCACATTTGAATGTAAGCTCGTATATTTTTCCTACCCTTCCGTAGTAATCTACATTATTATCTCCTTCGGTGAAGACTCCGGTATTTATGGTTTTGGGATCAGGCCGACTGTTCTGGTGCTCCTTTGTATGGAAGCGATACCCATTCACATCATACTTTTCGCATGTCATGACGGTATGGTCAAAACCCATGGAAACCCATCTCAATTCTTCATCCATTGATTCATTCGGATCATTTCCCTACAAGTTTAATTGAAATTATAGGGTGCATGAGTTTAATTGGAAGTGTGAAATGGGTAATAGGGAAGTGTGAAATATTACTTTCTCCATGAACCACGCAACGAAATTTTTCCTTCCATCAGCACCCTTTCGGAGAAGAGCAAGTGCCTCTGCTTCAGTAGGAGGCAGCATTCCCGTCCACTCTTCCTCAACGAATCGACTACAATAAGAAAAGCGGTATAAGAACTAGGCAAAGTGAACATAATGAATTGACTAAAAGAATGGTGCAAAGGTATTACCTCATCCACTCATCCTCAACTTCCTTGATGTTGTGCAAGATATAGAACATGACATCCTCCCACTCATCTCGTGGCATGACATAAGATGTCGAGCATCCAGCCCTGCCACCTTGCCCGGTGAATAGAGGCAACTTGGGTTTATACTTGGGTTCTTCTGTATTGTATCGAGACACCTTATTGTGCAACGTGGGAACATGGTCCAGATAGTAGGCTGTCCTGAGGTCTGCCACCTCCTCTAGGATAACTGCCTCAGCTACGGAAGCTTCAATCTTAGCTTTGTTTCCACATTTGTGTCTCAGATGCTTGTTCTGTCTCTCAGGGCCGTACTGCCAACGATACTGCACAGGCCCCCCCCAACAATACCTCGTTCGCAAGGTGCAAAATGAGATGTGTCATCGGAGTAAAGAAGCTTGGCGGGAAGATCTTCTCTAGCTTGCATATCAACTCCGGCGCCTTCTTATGCATTTCTTTTATCTTCTCAGGACATACTTCTTTAGCACAAAGCGTTCGGAAGAAATGGCTTAACTCCGCAAGCACACGCCAGACACGCTCGGGAACATAGCCCTGAACCATCACCGGCATAATCCGCTCAATCCATACATGATAGTCACGACTCTTGAGCACAGTCACTCTGCCCGTTGAAAGATTGAACACCTTACTTATATTCGACGCATAACCATCAGTGAACTTCACGACGTGTTTCAGCCACTTGAATGCCTCCATCTTATGATCCTTTTTAAGTCTGAAGTCGAGATCGGCTTGAACCAAGATTTTCGACTGCCTGTGGGAGGTTGCATGTGAAGACGTGGTCTATCACAAATATTCTGTTGATCGACTCTAGCATTAACATTATCCTTTGTCTTATCAGGAATGTTGAGGATCGTGTTAAAAAGGGACTCTGCGACATTCTTTTCGGTGTGCATCACGTCGATGTTGTATGGAAGTTTGAGGTCCTTAAAATAGGGAAGCTGCGTGAAGGGGGTAATGTCAGTCCAGTTGTGTGTCTCACCATATCCTTCAAAACATTTTTTTCCCTTTACCTTTACCTTTGCCTTTGCCTTTGCCTTTCCCTTCACCGGCAGGCTTAAGAGCTTTGAGCTAAGCAAGCACATCCGCACCAGAAAACGTTGGAATCTCGTTTACTTCATGGACAACTTTGCCTTTTGTGAAGTTCTTCTTGTCTTCCCTATCAGGATGGTCTGGAGGGAGGAACTGTCGATGCTGGTCAAAGGCAACATACTTGCCACCCTTCTTCAGCCAAATGAAAATCAAGGCCTGCATGCACACTGGGCAAGGCATCTTTCCACTTGTACACCATCCGTAGAACAGGGCATAGCCGGGAAAGTCATGCATGCAATACTGTAGCCAAACATTCATCAAGAAATTTTTCTGTAGATGCCGGTCGTATGTCAACCTCGGGAAGTACCAAGAATGGTGCAAATCATCCACCAACGGCTGCATAAACACACTCAAATTCTTCACTGGATATTCAGGCCCCAGAATTATAAGCGACAGGAACATGGTCTTGCGTTGCATTATGGCGCCGGGAGGGAGATTGAGCAGAATAACAAATACGGGCCAGCAGCTGTATGGATTAGACGACATACCATATGGATTGAACCCATCACCTGTTATAGCAATTTCTGACATTCCCAGCCTCGGCTGCTTCCTCCGGGTACTTTATATCGAATGACTCCCATGCTTCACCTTCTGATGTATGTACAATTTTTTTGGATTGTACCTTTTCCCTTCCTTGTGCCACTTCATCATTTTGACAGACTCCTCGGCGATGAAAAGGCGCTGCAGTCTTTTTGTAAAATCAAGATACCGAAGTACCTTCATAGGGATTTTTAGCTGCCGCTTCTGACCATGCTTATCGACCACCTCAATATACCGAGAGGAACCGCACTTCCTACAATAGTTGTCATCCGCATACTCATGCCTAAACAAAAGGCAATTCTTTGGACAAACATGTATTTTCTCATAGTCCATGGAGAGCGCCTTCATGATTTTCTTTGTACCGTACATGGTTTTCGGCAGTTCATGGCCCTCGGGCAGGCTGTTAGCCCATACTCCCAGAAATGCTTCGAAGCAACCTCGGCTACAGCCGTACTCAGCCTTCACTGCCATCAGTTGCGAGATGGCATCCAGCACAGACAGCTTGGCACCATCATAGAGAGGTTTCTTTGACGAGGCCAAGATTTCCAGGAAGGCCTTTGCAGTTTCCTCCGGCTCCTCCGGTTCATTCGCTAAATGTGACGGAGGTGTCGGCTGTGCAGCAAAGACATCATCTAGCATGCTCTAACCCCATCGTCCTCATAACCAGCGACGCGTTGTCGTATCACTTCCTCTCTACCACGGTCCAGCTGGGCAAAGTTTATCGGCATATTAAAGTTGGGCATAAATCCATTCGTGCGAAGGTGCTTAGTCATCGCACTCTTAGCTCTGCGGATACGTCTCCCACATTTGGCACACGGGCATTCTGGCACCATCCTCATTGGACTACGGAATATCTCTTTCAAAAACACATCAGTTTTCTCGACCCACTCTGTTGTTACTTGATTCCGATGGAAAAACCCACTATACATCCACTGATTATCTGCCATCTCTGCTTTATTGGAGCCACACAACAAAATTAATGATTTATTTAAATTACGCACATCAATATTTTATTTTTTACAAGGTTGACGAGAAACGACATTTAATCCACCTACATCTCTAATAGGTAAAGATGGGTCCTAATCCCACCCGAGAATGTGTAGATTGAGTAAGGTCCATGCTCTACCCCATTCCGAGACAAAATTTCGGCAGCACCTCCCCGCTGTTCTCCAAATACACGTCTCGGCAAAATGCCGAGAGAATGTGCATCCGGAGAATAACAGGGAAGCGCCGCTGAAATCCTGTCTCGGAACGGGGTAGAGCATGAACAACGTACCCAATCTACACATCCTCGGGTTGTCCGTGGAAAGCGCTGGACAATCCGAAAGAGCTGCGGTGATAAATAAGCAATTGAATGCATATTTTATCGATGCAACCCTTTCGGACGGGAGACCTACGTTATGCGACTTGATGTGAAAATTCAATCTAGTGACATGGAAAAAGTGGATGAGGTCATGGAATTGTTGCTCACCCTCCGATGTAGTCGATCAAAGGAGAGGGACGATCCTGGCCTAACACCTCCAACGTCGACGATCACTCCACGAAGATGGAACACCACAAATCCTGTTAATTACACCGAGTGAAAAAAATTAGGTCATCACATCACATTAAGCATTGATACTTTTAACTATGAAAAAAAATCATGTTTCGTCAAGTGTCAAATTTTGTCCTTCAATTTTTTTAGCAAGATCATCATGATTAAATAACCACTCATCATATCATAATTTTGTCCGGTTCAATTTTGTCAAGTGTCCAATTTTGTCCGGTTCAATTTTTGTCAAGTGTCCAATTTTGTCCGGTTCAATTTTTTCGACAAGATCATCATCATAAAAATAACCACTCATTTTATACCAATTTTGGAGCACAACTCAAATGACAAAATCATCATGATAAAAATCTAACATCCAACATCTAACATCCATCTAACATCCAACATCCAACATCTAACATCTAACATCCATCTAACATCCAACATCCATCCATGCCTTCATTCATCCATGCAACAGTAGCAAAAAAATGAAAAAAATGAAGAAGAAGAAAGTATCTCACCGAGAGGGGCGTGGCGGGGCGCGCGGTGGAGGGGTGGTGAGGCAGGCGGTCGGGGCGGGAGGGATGGGGCGGCCGAGCCGCGACCGCTGCAGCAGATCGCGGGTTCGGGAGGCAGGGCCGCCACCGGCGCAGCAGCCGCTGGGTCGGGGAGGCCGGGCAGCATGAGGTCGGGGAGAGGCTGGGACAGCGGCGGGGTCGGGAGAAGGCCAGGACCGCGGGGTGGAGACGGAGGCGACGGCGGGTGTGGAGGCGGGAGTGGCGACGCGGCTCGACTGGAAGAGGTGTGGCGGCGGCAGGGGGAGGGGGTGTGCAGGGAAGTGGGAGGTGCGGTGACGGGGGAGAGATCTGCAGCAGCGGCGTGCAGGTTGGGTGGGGGCGGCGGCACAGGTCGTGGTCAGGGGGTCGGCGTGACGCTGCAGGGTGGGGTAGAAAGAACGAGTGGCTAGATGCGCGCTGGTCGCTCCGAGTGGATAAGGGAATCCTATGCCGACGGCTAAGCCGTCGGCATAGCTGAGGTCGCCACGTGGCACCTATGCTGACGGCTTAGCCGTAGGCATATTTTTTTTCTTTGAATGATACATGATATATAATTATATTAAAAATGATACATGGTATATAATTATAATTATATTTTTTTTTGGACCGAATTTTTTCTATGGTCAGCAACATTTCTTTATTTTATAAATATTTGCTAAATTGTACTAACAAAAAATGTACATTGTGTTAAAATATTTCGAAATAATTGAGGGGGGCAACATTTCTTTATGATATATAGGAGAGCAACTGACTGAGGGGTACCGTTACCGAGTGCCTGATCCGGTAACTATGCGAGTGCTTGATCCGTCTACTACCGTTTCCCCCCTCGAGGTGCCGGCGGCGGTGCCGTCCATGAGGGGGGCACACCCCGAAGATGTGTGCCGCCTCTTCGGACATGCCACAACACCACCCCGCATGTATGAGGGCCCGGTACGACGCTCCGGTGGCATTGCTACCCCCCAGGGCCCCCGTCCCGCCTAACCCTGGAGCGGTTGACCACGAGGTCTAGCCCTTTGACTTCCCACGGACGGGCTTTGACCAGTGGACGTCTCGACCCGGTTGTGTCAATTCGGCCCATAGGTACACCCGGGAGCAACATCCGGGCCAAACCCACAGCTACATCCACTCCGTGTAGACCCGACGCGTCCGTTTCCCCCCTCGAGGTGCCGGCGGCGCCGCCGTCCATGAGGGGGGTCACGCACCGGAGACGCGTGCCTCCTCTTCGTACATGCCACAAGACCACCCCGCATGTATGAGGGCCCGGTACGACGCTCCGGTGGCATTGTTACCCCGGGGCCCCGTCCGCGCTAACCACAGAGCGGTTGACCACGAGATCTAGCCTTTGACTTCCCACGGACGGGCTTTGACCAAAGGACCTCTTGACCGGTTGTGTCGATTCGGCCCATAGGTACACCGGGAGCAACATCCGGGCCAAACCCACAGCTACATCCACTCCGTGTAGACCCGGCAGCGTCTTTCCCCCTCGAGGTGCGGCGGCGGCGCCGTCGTGAGGAGGGGGGCGCACGAGCAGCGCTGCGCGCTCTTCGGACATGCCACAACACCACCCGCATGTATGAGGGGGCCGTGCGACGTTCGGTGGCATTGCTACCCCAGGGCCCCGTCCCCGCCTAACCACGAGCGGTTGACCACGAGATCTAGCCCTTTGACTTCCCATGGACGGGCTTTGACCAGTGGACCTCTCGACCCGGTTGTGTCAGTTCGGCCCATAGGTACACCCAGGAGCAACATCCGGGCCAAACCCACAGCTACATCCACTCCGTGTAGACCCGACGCGTCTGTTTCCCCCCTCGAGGTGCCGGCGGCGGCGCCGTCCGTGAGGGGGGGCCGTGCACCGAAGACGCGTGCCGCCTCTTCGGACATGCCACAACACCACCCCGCATGTATGAGGGCCCGGTACGACGCTTCGGTGGCATTGCTACCCCCAGGGCCCCCGTCCCGCCTAACCCTGGAGCGGTTGACCACGAGATCTAGCCCTTTGACTTCCCATGGACGGGCTTTGACCAGTGGACCTCTCCACCCGGTTCTGTCAGGTTGGACCGTAGGGACACCCGGGAGCAACATCCAGGCCAAAACCACAGCTACATCCACTCCGTGTAGACCCGACGCGTCCGTTTCTCCAGTGCCAAGGCGCGCTGCCGTCCGTGAGGGGGGCCAGGCACCGGAGACGCGTGCCACCTCTTCGGACATGCCACAACACTACCCCGCATGTACGAGGGCCCGGTACGACGCTCCGGTGGTATTGCTACCCCCAGGGCCCCCGTCCCGCCTAACCCTGCACTAGTAGAAAAACACCAATTAGTCCCGGTTCGTAAGGTCCTTTAGTCCCGGTTCATGAACCGGGACTAATGGGTCGTTACTAATACCTCCACCCATTAGTCCCGGTTCAAACACGAACCGGGACCAATGTGCCTCCACGTGGCCCTATCGCCTAGCCGGTCGAGGGCCTTTGGTCCCGGTTGGTGGCTCCAACGGGACCAAAAGGCATCCACGCGTCAAGATTCCAAAGGCTGGGGTTTTGTTTTTTAAAGAAGGGGTTGGGGGTTTGGGGGTTAATTTAGGTGTTTCATATATTGTGTTAGCTAGCTAATTAATAGAGAGAAGTGTCCTCTCTTATGTCCGTGCTTGGTCGACGCTACTATATATATATATATATATATATATATATATATATATATATATATATATATATATATATATATATATATATATATATAAGGATCGAGAGAACCATTCGCATGCAGAAGTTAGTCATGCATACCAAGAGAAGTGATCGATCGACCTCTCCTTCTCCGAGAGATTGGTCGAACAACAAGTTTTCATATCATGTATCCGACGCTACTGGCTACATACATGTACAATATGTATAAGATCTCTTAATTACAAACCCCTAGCATTTGAAATCAATTTCCACATGGTATTCTCCGGCTTTACTGATGACGTGTTCAAGAAAGAATCCCGCCAATTCCTCTTGAATTGCTTTCATGCGATCTGGTTCTAGGAGTTCATCCCGCATCTGCCACGTCTAATTTGAAGAAGGGGGTTAATTAATACATATATATGAATGAAACTCAACAGAAATGATGGTGTAATAAAATGAAATTGTGAATATTATTGCTTACACACTTCATATTGTCTTCTAGAGTAGCCTCGCTTGTTTTTCAAAGTCGCGTTGTGGATGAACTCGCACACGTAGTATCCACAGAAATCATTCCCTTCCTCCTGCCACAAGCACTTTACGAGAAATGGAGGTCAATCAAACTGATAATGAAGCATTACAAATGGCATTGATGAAAGTATAGCTATAGAATCAACGGGAGATGCGCGCAACTAGCTAGCCAGTAGTACTTACTTTCGGGTATGTATATCGCAGCTCCTTCAGCAGTCCCGGAGCTTGTGCGGTGAACTGTTTCCAAACCCTGCAAGACAAAGAAAATAATTATTATTACTTGAGATATCAGGAAATGAACAAAAAGTTGCCGATATGGTGCGATAATGATCGATTGAACTTACTTGCTGAGCATTTCAGTGATGTCCGCATAGGTTTCGGGATCTTTCCATCTCGAGTCTAAGACGGTTACTAGTCCACGCTCAAGCTTAATCTCCAGAAGAATATAGTGGTACCTGCGCACGCATGCATAACTCATCAATTACATTACTATAACCTCGCTCGAGTAATAAGGGAAACCGAATATGCACACGACAGTAACACTCGTGGGCCGTTGTAAGGAAAGAGTATGGTATCTTTGTTTTGATATTTGATCAACGATCGTAGCAAGTTGTCCTCGCCCTCTTCGACGTGCTTTTCAACCAGAGATACATCTATGATATTTGTGCTAATGAACCCAATATCATAAATTTCTTGTTTTTTGCACTCGACGATCTTTAATCTGCATAATATATTGAGGATAATTAATTATAAATACATGCAATGAAAGAGCCGAGCTATATATAGAGACTTAATGACAGAAATATTACTTACAGGCAGTAGCAAAAGACCATTAATTTATCGAGGGCCTGATTGAAGAACTCGAAGAACTCCTCAAATGGAACACACAATAGATCATTTGAAACGAGGTCGTGCTCCTCTTTAATGTTCAGATACAAACTGTTCATGCCCTCAGACTCTCTGCAGGTTTTCATGTACCAACTATGGAATCTTCGCATCATTGTTGTCAGAGATTTTAAATGCTGTGACGAGAGGCTTCCGTACTCAGATATCGTGTCCGTCCACCTCCATGAAATCAGGAAGTGCATCGTCAGGCAGGTAATCTTCAAGATTGCCATAACCGGCCACCATCCCCGGAGCATTAGACACATTGAGCGGGGGGCACGATTGTTGTGCTTGTTCACCGAGCTGGGCAATTTTTTTCCCCTTTGCTCGTTCTTTTAACCTTTTATCACTGACAGTAGTTCCCGACCGCTTGGCTTGGAGATATGTCTGTTCAGTAATGCGCTCATAGTTGGTTCTCGGCGGAGACTTTGGTGGTTTCCTCAAGGCATCGATAGTGCGCTTTGCTTTCACCGGATCTACCTTCTCCTCCGGAGGTGGATGTCTCTTTGCTTTAACCCCTTCAACGAAGTCCTTCACGTGGGTCCGCACAATCGTATTGTTTTCCTCCTCGGACCTCTCGTACGGTAACTTCTCTAGAGGCTTGAGAGATGATGGACCGTATTTGTATTGCCTCCCGCCTTTGGTTGTGCTGCTAGACACCGTAGCATACGGAGCGGCTGCAGCGTCTGTCTTCTTTCGTGCTTGCTTACGAGGCGGAGGAGAAGGAGTACGACGCGCCGGAGTAGCCGGGGCAGCGGCGGGTCTCTTCCGCCCTTGCTGGCGAGGCGGAGAAGGAGGAGGCTGATGGCTGCTCGGGAGCGCCGGCGCAGGCGGAGAAGGAGGCGGAGTGCCGCCACGCGCCGGAGAAGGAGGCGGAGTGCCGCCACACGTGCATTGATCGTCACTCGCCGGAGGAGGAGGCGGTGGAGGAGGCGGAGTGCCCTGACTCGCCGGAGGAGGAGGAGGAGGCGGAGGCGTCCAGTTCGGAAGGTTGATGAGCTCCTTCCGCCATAGGCATGGAGTCTTCAGAGCAGAAAACAACCTAGTCTCCCCTTCACCGGTAGGGTGGTCAAGCGGGAGGTCCTCAAATCCCTCCATTATTTCATCCACCATCACCTTAGCATATCCTTCTGGAATCGGCTGGCAGTGATAAGTTGTGCCGGGTCCACTAGGATAAACTTGGCCAACAGCCGCCTTGACCTTCAAAGTTATCCATCGCGCCATAATGTGGCAACTTTGAGACTCCGTGATACCATCCACGGGATAGCTGGCAGGAGCCGTCAAGACATGCTCCGGCTGAAGCAGCTCGGTGGAAGTCACGCTGCTTCTCCGCTGAGATGGCGGGGTAGCTTCAGGGGAAGCTTCGGCAGGTCGTTTGTTGCGATCTGCTGCTTCTCGTTCCTCTTCTCGATCCTCTAGCCCCATTATCCTTCCAAGCAGCGCCTGCAGTTGGTCCTGCTCCAGTTTCTTCCTCCTCTCGTGGGTTTTGTAACCCCTGCGTCCGAAAACCAACCTTCCACGGAATGGAGCTGGCGTGCCTCGTGTCCGCCCAGGTGCTCAGGATTCCCAAGGGCCATTGTGAGCTCGTCCTTCTCCTCGCTTGGAAGGAACGTCCCTCGCTGCGCCGCAGCGATATAGTGTCGAAGGTTCTTGATGGTATTTCCGCTTGCTCGTCTGTCCCACCGGCACTTCCTCATTCATAGGTCCAAGGTTCCGCCAGCCCGAAGAACCAAGTCCGCAACGGTCTGCAAGACATTGTCTCGGTTCGATCCTTTTCAAGCAGATCATGCTCACCTTGGTCCACTTAGGTCGGGCTTTGAGGTAGCCACGACCCCGTGCGATGGTGAAGCTTCTTCTTCGCAGCATTTTCCTTATTTCTCGCCGACATCTTCTTACTCTTTTCCGATGTCTTGTGGGCCACAAATGTGGGCCAGTGATCTTTGATCTTCTCATATTTGCCGATGAATTCTGGTGTCTTTTTTTTCGACAAACTGGTTCAGCTCTTTCCTCCACCTCCTCATTAGGGTTGCCATCTTCTTAAGAGCACAAGACTTGATTAATTGCTCTTTAACTGGATTCTCCGGATCCTCCTCTGGCGGTAGGGTGAAATTTGCCTTCAACTCAGTCCAAAGATCTTCTTTCTACATATCATTGACATAAGACACCTCAGTGTCTTCCTCCTTAGGCTTATACCATTGCTGGATGCTGATCGGGATCTTGTCCCTAACAAGAACCCCGCACTGAGCAAAAAATGCCTTCCTTGTCTGGATGGGTTCAATCGGTTCGCCGTCGGGCCCGATTTCTATGATCTCAAACTTTTCATCCGAGCTCAACTTTTTCTTCGGGCCTCGTCTCCTTACCGAAGTTGTGCTCGATCCGGAGGGCTAGAAATTATAAGGAAGAAGAGTAATTAATATGTGTACATATACCAAAATAATGGAAGCATCAATTAACTAGTCAGCACGGACTTAACTAATATATATATACCTGGCCGGACTCGGTTCGGTCACCGGAGCAGTCAGCACGGTCTCCTTGTACCTCCATTGTGTCACCGGGGCCATCATGAACATAGTCCTCTTCTTGTACCGGCATTAATGGGCCGAAGCCATCATGAACATTGCCCTCTTCTTCATCCAGCTGACCATCGGTGTCGAGGAGAAATGACGCAACATCATCACTTCCATTTGCGATTATCTCCCCCAACATCGCTTCTGTTTCTTCGTCTCGGGAGTGATCCATAGTTTCTGCAAATATTTACAACATGCCTTCCTTGTCTGGATGGGTTCAATCGGTTCGCCGTCGGGCCCGATTTCTATGATCTCAAACTTTTCATCCGAGCTCAACTTTTTCTTCGGGCCTCGTCTCCTTACCGAAGTTGTGCTCGATCCGGAGGGCTAGAAATTATAAGGAAGAAGAGTAATTAATATGTGTACATATACCAAAATAATGGAAGCATCAATTAACTAGTCAGCACGGGCTTAACTAATATATATATACCTGGCCGGACTCGGTTCGGTCACCGGAGCGAACAAGACGGTCTCCTTGTACCTCCATTGTGTCACCGGGGCCATCATGAACATAGTCCTCTTCTTGTACCGGCATTAATGGGCCGAAGCCATCATGAACATTGCCCTCTTCTTCATCCAGCTGACCATCGGTGTCGAGGAGAAATGACGCAACATCATCACTTCCATTTGCGATTATCTCCCCCAACATCGCTTCTGTTTCTTCGTCTCAGGAGTGATCCATAGTTTCTGCAAATATTTACAACATGCCAATTATTATTCAAACATGGTATATATATATATATATATATATATATATATATATATTAGTGGCAAACGTAGAACTAGCTAGCTAATCCCAATAAGGAATCATCTTAGTGGCCTCGACGCTGCTTCTCTAGGGTTTGGGGTCGCCTCGACACAACGCTTCAAGGGTTTGGGGTGGCCTCGACGACTACGCTCTTTTAACTTGGTAAATTTGGGTGGCCTCGAGAGAGTTAATTTGTCGGGTAGGGGCGCGGCGGGAGGGGGTAGGAGACCAACATCGTTTTCTCTCTAGGGTTTGGGTGTCCTTGAGAGTTTTGGTCGAGCGAGAGGGCCGAGGGCCGGGGGTGCTGCCGTTGTATAAGTTATCACGGTCGAGAGGGGGTATATATACCGACCGCCCCTCATGTCGAAGTTATCTAGAGGGGGTTATATCGACAACGACGCGACATACATATACATGGGAAAATAATGTTATCGGGGAGGGGGTATCGGTACCACCCCCTCGTGTTGAAGTTTCTTCTTTCTCCTTTATTCCTTTCTTTCTTCTTCTACTCTTCTTTTTCTTCTTCTCCTCGAGAAAGGAAAATAATTAAGGAAAAGGAAGAAAAGAAGAAGAAGGAAGAAGAAGAAGAAAAAGAAGAAAAAAAAGAGAAGAAGAAAAGGAATAGAGGAGAAGAAGAAAAAATAGAATTTTTTTTCTTCTATTTTTTCTTCTTCTCCTCTATTCCTTTATTCTTCTCCTCTTCTTTTTCTTCTTTTTTCCTCTTCTTATTTATTTCTCCTCTTCTTCCTCTCTTCTTTTTCTCCTTTCTTCCTCTTCTTATTTTCCTTTTTCCTCTCATTCCTTTTCTTCTTCTTCCTTCTTCCTTCTTCCTTCCTTCTTCCTCTTTTCTTCCTTTTCCTTATTTTACTTTCTCCTCTACACTAACCTAAAATGCACTAACCTAAAATCGATATCTACTAACAACCTAAACAAAAAATTAATACATATATGAAAAAACATATATAAACAAAAAAATGCTATGAACATTATATTCATACATACATATATAGCCACATCCATTCATCATATATATAGCTACCACATACAGATATACATTATATATATGAAAAATGCAATGAACAAAAAATACACTTATGAAAAAAATACTATGAACATGTACACATATATATATACACATACAAACACATATACACAAAAATGCAAAATTACTACGGAAATTGTAGGGCGCTGAGAGTAAGGTGTGGCAGTCTTGTGGGCGGGCCAAGGGCCAGACAGATGGCGGCACATGGCTGCCAGCGCAGGGGTGGGCGGCGGCACAAAGAGCTGCAGGGATGAGGGCAGGCAAGGGCAGCGTGAGGGCGCGGACGGGAGGGGCGCGGAGCAGTGCTGTGCTCACAGGGCGGCGGCGATCGCCAGCGAAAGAAATGACGGCGTCGGTGGCGGCGGCGGCAACAAGGTGGAGCAGGGCGCTGGGCGGCGATAATGACGAGGAGCAGCGAGGGCGTCGAGGAAGAAGTGGGCGATTTGGCGGAAATCGCTAAGTGTTGCTTATATAGCAAACCCTTTAGTCCCGTTGGTGCCACCAACCGACTATCGTGCTTTAGTCGGTTGGTGCCACCAACCGACCAAAGGCCTCTTTTCGGCAGCCCAAAGGGCGGAACCGCGACCTTTGGTACGGTTGGTGGCACCAACCGACTATCTCTCCCTTTAGTCCCGGTTGGTGCCACTCAACCGACCAAAGGTCTCAGGCTTTGCCAGCGTCGCGCCAAAGTTTAATCCCACCTCGCTAGTTGAGAGGGCGCGCGATGGTTTATAAGCCCCACCGCCGCACCCTCTCGAACTCCTCTCCACCGCAGCTTACGGGCCTACTTGCTACTGCTTTGCTGATGGGCCTTACGGGCCTCTGGGCCCTGAATCTGGCCCATAGTAGGGTTTCAAGTCGATTTCAGCCGTGGGGCCCGATGGGAGGCATTTTTTTTGTTTTTTTGTTTTCCTTATTTATTGTTGCTTTTTTTACTTTTTTCCAGTTTTTTTGTTTTGTTTTCTGCATTATTTATTTTCTTTTGTTTTTTGCTTTATTTTTTAGTTCTTTTTGCTTTTAGTTTTAGGAAAATTATAAAATTCTGTTAGTGCCATTACTTTTCAAATTTGAAAACACTTTTTTTGTTTTTTTGTTTTCTTTCTTGCTTTATTTATTTTATTTTGTTTCTACTTACAACAAAATACTTATTGTTGTTTTTTGTTTTGTTTTCTGCATTATTTATTTCCTTTTGTTTTTTGCTTTATTTTTTAATTCTTTTTGCTTTTAGTTTTAGGAAAATAATAAACTTTCTGTTAGTGCCATTACTTTTCAAATTTGAAAACACTTTTTTTGTTTTTTTGTTTTCTTTCTTGCTTTATTTATTTTATTTTGTTTCTACTTACAACAAAATACTTATTTTTTTTTTGTTTGTTTTGTTTTCTGCATTATTTATTTTCTTTTGTTTTTTGCTTTATTTTTTAATTCTTTTTGCTTTTAGTTTTAGGGAAATTATAAACTTTCTGTTAGTACCATTACTTTTCAAATTTGAAAACACTTTTTTTGTTTTTTTGTTTTCTTTCTTGCTTTATTTATTTTATTTTTTTCTACTTACAACAAAATACTTATTGTTGTTTTTTTGTTTTGTTTTCTGCATTATTTATTTTCTTTTATTTTTTGCTTTATTTTTAAATTCTTTTTGCTTTTAGTTTTAGGAAAATTATAAACTTTCTGTTAGTGCCATTACTTTTCAAATTTGAAAACACTTTTTTTGTTTTTTGTTTTCTTTCTTGCTTTATTTATTTTATTTTGTTTCTACTTACAACAAAATACTTATTGTTGCTATTTTTAATTATTACGAGGGCCGAACCATAAGACATTAAAGCATTTCAAATGAACTCTGAAAAAGTTGAAAGTTGGCATGGTATCATAAATTGACCCACACATAGCATGTGCATATACAAAACGCACAATGGTATCATACTCGCTCGGTTACAAAGTTGGCATGGTATCATCATAATAGTTATGGAGAAAGTCTTCACTTTTTCTTCGCTTGTGTCATTTGCTTATTGCGCCAGTAACCATAGATAATCTTCATCGCTTATCGATGTTTGGGGTCAGCCTTGACTTTGAAGGAGGAATTTCATGAAACTTTTCATAATCTTCGACAGTTCTATCTTGTCCTCCACTCCCACGATGTCCCTTTTTCCCGAAAGAACTATGTGGCGCTTTGGCTCATCGTATGATGTATTCGCTTCCTTATCTTTTCTCTTTCTCGATGCGGTAGACATGTCCTTCACATAGATAACCTGTGCCACATCATTGGCTAGGACGAACGGTTCGTCAGTGTATCCAAGATTTTTCAGATCCACTGTTGTCATTCCGTACTGTGGGTCTACCTGTACCCCGCCTCCTAACAGATTGACCCATTTGCACTTAAACAAAGGGACCTTAAAATCATGTCCGTAGTCAAGTTCCCATATATCCACTATGTAACCATAATATGTGTCCTTTCCCCTCTCGGTTGTTGCATCAAAGCGGACACCGCTGTTTTGGTTGGTGCTCTTTTGATCTTGGTCAATCGTGTAAAATGTATTCCCATTTATCTCAGATCCTTTCCAAATCGTAATATCGAAGATGGTCCTTGACAACAAGTACAGCTTCATCACAAACAGTGTTGTCACCTCGAGACGTGCTTCCAACCAACTGCTGAAAGTCCCGATGTGTTCACATGTAATCCGATCGTCGCCGCCTCCGGTGTTTGGGCGCAGACTATTCTTGTGTTCATCGACATACGGGTCACCAAGGTAGAGTTCTATAGAACGTAGGCGTGCTTGAGACCAAGAATATCCGTCCTGCATATTATTGAGTCCCTTCCAAGCGTGCCTTTCCAATCGATCTCCCCTCATACCGCGTTTGAGGGAGACCTATCTTCTTAAGGCCAGGAATGAAGTCAACACAAAACCCGATGACATCCTCTGTTTGATGGCCCATGGAGATGCTTCCTTCTGGCCTAGCGCGGTTCCGGACACATTTCTTTATGACTCCCATGAACCTCTCAAAGGGGTACATATTGTGTAGAAATACGGGGCCCAGAATGACAATCTCGTCAACTAGATGAATTAGGACGTGCGTCATGATATTGAAGAAGGATGGTGGGAACACCAGCTCGAAACTGACAAGACATTGCACCACATCACTCCTTAGCCTAGGTATGATTTCTGGATCGATCACCTTCTCAGAGATTGCATTGAGGAATGAACATAGCTTCACAATGGCTAATTGGACGTTTTCCGGTAGAAGCCCCCTCGATGCAACCGGAAGCAGTTGCATCATAATCACATGGCAGTCATGAGACTTTAGGTTCTGAAACTTTTTCTCTGACATATTTATTATTCCTTTTATATTCGACGAGAAGCCAGTCGGGACCTTCATACTAAGCAGGCATTCAAAGAAGATTTCCTTCTCTTCTTTGGTAAGAGCATAGTCTTTTTCGTGCAAACGTTGCAGGTCCTCCCGTGCCTCAGCTGTATCTTTTGTCTTCCCATACACGCCCAAGAAGCCTAGCAGGTTCATGCAAAGGTTCTTCGTCACGTGCATCACGTCGATCGAAGAGCGGACCTCTAGGTCTTTCCAGTAGGGTAGGTCCCAAAATATAGATTTCTTCTTCCACATGGGTGCGTGTCCCCCAGCGTCACTCGGAACAGCTAGTCCGTCGGGACCCTTTCCAAAGATTACGTGTAAATCATTGACCATAGCAAGTACGTGATCACCGGTACGCATGGCAGGCTTCTTCCGGTGATCTGCCTCGCCTTTGAAATGATTGTCTTTCTTTCGACATTGATGGTTGGTCGGAAGAAATCAACGATGGCCCAGGTACACATTCTTCCAGCAGCTTGCCAGGTATATACTATCGGTGTCAAGTAAACAATGCGTGCATGCGTGGTATCCCTTGTTTGTCTGTCCTGAAAGGTTACTGAGAGCGGGCCAATCGTTGATGGTCACGAACAGCAACGCCTTTAGGTTAAATTCTCCTGCTTGTGCTCATCCCACGTCGTACACCGCTTCCATTCCACACTGTAAAAGTTCTTCAACTAATGGCCTTAGGTACACATCAATGTCGTTGCCGGGTTGCTTAGGGCCTTGGATGAGAACTAGCATCATAATGAACTTCCGCTTCATGCACATCCAAGGAGGGAGGTTATACAGACATGGAGTCACGGGCCAGGTGCTGTGATTGCTGATCTGCTCCCCGAAAGGATTAATGCCATCCGCGCTTAAAGCAAACCATACGTTCCTTGGCTCACTCACAAACTCATCCCAGTACTTTCTCTCGATTTTTCTCCACCTCGACCCGTCAGCGGGTGCTCTCAACTTCCCGTCTTTCTTACGGTCCTCACTGTGCCATCGCATCAACTTGGCATGCTCTCCGTTTCTGAACAGACATTTCAACCGTGGTATTATAGGAGCATACCACATCACCTTTGCAGGAACCCTCTTCCTGGGAGGCTCACCGTCAACATCACCAGGGTCATCTCGTCTGATCTTATACCGTAATGCACCGCATACCGGGCATGCGTTCAGATCCTTGTACGCACCGCAGTAGAGGATGTAGTCATTAGGGAATGCATGTATCTTCTGCACCTCCAATCCTAGAGGGCATACGACCTTCTTTGCTGCGTATGTACTGTCGGGCAATTCGTTATCCTTTGGAAGCTTCTTCTTCAATATTTTCGATAGCTTCTCAAATCCTTTGTCGAGCACAAGATTCTCTCGCCTTCCACCGCAGCAATTCCAAAGATCTGATGATCGAGCTTTGTGTTGCCATCTTTGCAATTTGGGTACAACCCTTTTTTGTGGTCCTCTAACATGCGATCGAACTTTAGCTTCTCCTTTTGACTTCCGCATTGCGTCCTTGCATCGACAATGACCCGGCGGAGATCATCACCATCGGGCACATCGTCTGGTTCCTCTTGATCTTCAGCAGCTTTGCCCGTTGCAGCATCATCGTGCACATCGTCGGGTTCCTCTTGATGTTCAGTACCATCATCGTATTCAGGGGGCACATAGTTGTCATCGTACTCTTCTTCTTCGCTGTCTTCCATCATAACCCCCATTTCTCCGTGCCTCGTCCAAACATTATAGTGTGGCATGAAACCCTTGTAAAGCAGGTGGGTGTGGAGGATTTTCCGGTCAGAGTAAGACTTCGTATTCCCACATATAGGGCATGGACAACACATAAAACCATTCTCCTTGTTTGCCTCAGCCACTTCGAGAAAATCATGCACGCCCTTAATGTACTCGGAGGTGTGTCTTGAACCGTACATCCATTGTCGATTCATCTGCGTGCATTATATATAATTAAGTGTGTCAAAAATCATTACAGAACACTAAAACCAAATTAATAGAAGTTCATCATCACACTAAAACCAAAGTACATACATAGTTCTCATCTAACAACATAAAGCTCTGCAGAGCATCTAAATTAATTAAACTAAACACTGAAACTATGTAAAACATTTCAATGCTAAAACAAATGCGATCATAATCGCAACCAATGTAACAACTGATCCAACGGCATAATGATACCAAGCCTCGGTATGAATGGCATATTTTCTAATCTTTCTAATCTTCAAGCACATTGCATCCATCTTGATCTTGTGATCATCGATGACATCCGCAACATGCAACTCCAATATCATCTTCTCCTCCTCAATTTTTCTAATTTTTTCCTTCAACAAATTGTTTTCTTCTTCAACTAAATTTAACCTCTCGACAATAGGGTCGGTTGGAATTTATGGTTCAACAACCTCTTAGATAAATAAAATCTATGTCACGTTGGTCGGCATAATTGTCATAAACAATAAATGAACCAATAGTTATGAAAAGATAATATATACCACATCCGAATCATAGACAGGGCAAGGGCCGACGGGGGCGGATACCAAAACCATCGCACTATATAAGATGCAATAATAAAAGTAAGAAAATTATACAAGTATCTATATAAACATACATGTAAGAGGCTCACCACGGTGGTGTCGGCGACGAGATCGGCGCGGGCGATCGACGGCGGTGAAGACAGGGACGGGACGTGACGGACCGCTAAACCTAGACAAATATTCAGGAAAATGGAGCTTGGAGGTGGAGCTTGGAGAGGAGAAAGCTTAAGTAGTGCGGCTCGGGCATTGCATCGAACACCTCGTGTGCATAGGAGGTGAGCTAGAGCACCACAAAGCTCCCTCCTCGCATACCACGAAAAACAGAGCAATGAGAGTGCTCTGCTCGCGGGGTATATATAGGCAACTAATTGGTCTCGGTTCGAGGCTTGAACCGGGACTAAAGGGGAGCCTTTGGTCCTGGTTCAGGCGACCAACCGGGACCAATGGTGGTGGGCCAGGAGCAAGGCACATTGGTCCCGGTTCGTCCCACCAACCGGGACCAAAAGGTCCAGACGAACGGGACCAATGGCCCACGTGGCCTGGCGGCCCCGGGGCTCACGAACCGGGTCCAATGCCCCCATTGGTCCCGGTTCTGGATTGAACCGGGACTAATGGGCAGACCCGGCCTGGACCATTGCCCCCTTTTCTACTAGTGCTGGAGCGGTTGACCACGAGATCTAGCCCTTTGACTTCCCATGGACGGGCTTTGACCAGTGGACCTCTCCACCCGGTTGTGTCAATTCGGCCCGTAGGGACACCCGGGAGCAACATCCGGGCCAAAACCACAGCTACATCCACTTCGTGTAGACACGACGCGTCCGTTTCCCCCCTCCAGGTGCCGGCGGCGGCGCCGTCCGTGAGGGGGCCACGCACCGGAGACGCGTGCCGCCTCTTTGGACATGCCACAACACCACCCCGCATGTATGAGGGGCCGATACGACGCTCCGGTGGCATTCCTACCCCCCAGGGCCCCCGTCCCGCCTAACCCTAGAGCGGTTGACCACGAGATTTAACCCTTTGACTTCCCACGGACGGGCTTTGACCAGTGGACCTCTCCACCCGGTTGTGTCAGGTCGGCCCATAGGGACACCCGGGAGCAACATCCAGGCCAAAACCACGGCTACATCCACTCCGTGTAGACCCGACGCGTCCGTTTTCGCCCTCCAGGTGCCGGCGACGGCGCCGTCCGTGAGGGGGGCACACACCGGAGACGCGTGCCGCCTCTTCGGACATGCCACAACACCACCCCGCATGTATGAGGGCCCGGTACGACGCTCCGGTGGCATTGCTATCCCCCAGGGGCCCCGTCCCGCCTAACCCTGGAGCAGTTGACCACGAGATCTAGCCCTTTGAATTCCCATGGACGGGCTTTGACCAGTGGACCTCTCCACCCAGTTGTGTCAGGTCGGCCCATAGGGACACCCGGGAGCAACATCCGGGCCAAACCCACAGCTACATCCACTCCGTGTAGACCGGACGCGTCCGTTTCCCCCCTCGAGGTGCCGGCGGCGGCGCCGTCCGTGAGGGGGGCCACGCACCGGAGACGCGTGCCGCCTCTTCGAACATGCCACAACACCACCCCGCATGTATGAGGGCCCGGTACGACGCTCCGGTGGCATTGCTACCCCTAGGGCCCCCGTCCCGCCTAACCCTGGAGCGGTTGACCACGAGATCTAGCCTTTTGACTTTCCACAGACGGGCTTTGACCGGTGGACCTCTCCACCCGGTTGTGTCAGGTCGGCCCGTAGGGACCCCCGGGAGCAACATCCGGGCCAAAACCACAGCTACATCCACTCCGTGTAGACCCAACGCGTCCGTTTCCCCCTCCAGGTCTGGTGGGCGCGCGTCCATGAGGGGGCACACCATGGACGTGAGGGGGTCACACTGAGAGGCAGGTGTCGGGCGTTTGCAACTGCCACAAAACTTCTGTTGGCATAGCTATTTTTGATTTTAATAATATATAAGGATCTATATTTAAAAGAACATGACCGCACATTATTAACGTGCTCGAAAAAATACAAACTATATATATATATTCATAATATATGAAAAAAATACAAACTACATATATATTCATATGTATGTTTATATTTAACATGCTACATGTTAGTTGATATAATAATACATAAAAAGCATAAAAAAATATGTAAATAAAAAAAATCTAACTATGCCGACGGCATAGCCATCGGCATTGATCCACCCAGGGATTAGCCGGCGGGCGGCGTGCCGCGGATCACTGACGTGGCAGATATGCCGACGGCAGCCGTCGGCATATCCTCTGCACGGTGCAGCCTGGATCGATGACGTGGCCTGCGGACCTATGCCGACGGCCCCCCGTCTCGGCCGTCGGCATAGCTCTGACGACGTTAGCTAGGGGGGTGCCGGGCCCACGGCTATGCCGACGGCCTTTGTAAGCCGACGGCAGCTGTCGGCGTACATTCAGCTAGGCCGCCGGCTATTCTATGCTGACGGGCGCCGTCGGCTTAGCTCTACGTAACCCGACGGCTGTTGTACGCCGACGGCCAGATCCAGGCTGTCGGCATATCTCCGCAGAAGCCGACGGGGGCCGTCGGCATTGTTTTGGCCGTCGGGGTAGCGCCCTGTTCCGGTAGTGTCCCCAGTGCCCAACCAACAAAAGGTGGGCTTCGTTGTGTCTGAATGAAAAGATTTAAGAACAAATTCAAATTCATTTATAAGTGGAACGGGTTTACTAGTTAGTTTAAAGTCTACCTTCTCAATGTGCTTTAATGAAGAAATCATGCATGCTGGCAATGCATATAATCTCAGGGCATAGGTGTAACACAAATTCAGGAAACCATGTTAGCTTTTGCTTTGAGTAGCATTGGTACTGATAAAGCTCCAGGATTACATACAAAAAAAGAACAATTACTCCCCAAGGGCTGCTCAACTTGCGTATTACATTACTTGCAGGTGCGACTTTAGCCCTATGATTATGGCATGGTAGATATATTTAGAACCTTCGAAGGCAACACCTGGATAACCATAATATAATCTCAGGAATAAAAACTGAAGCTCACTATGATCTGTAAGAAAGTGGAGTCACTATCTATTCTGCAATATGTGCATTACAATTTCATGAATAAACCGACAGATACAATAAGTAAAGGAAACTCAAGGATGAGCAATCTAAATTTACCTGGCTGAAAATCATCATTCATTGTTTCTGCATTACACACAATGCGAGTTAGTGTTTAATGAAATAGACATGGTATTTTCTCCTATGTAATTCATTTACTTTGGTACCCATACCTGAAAATGGACCACATGATTTAGAGAAAGATAATCTTCCGGATGGTGTCGTTGGTGATATATAGGGAAACATAAACTTAACATGTTGATACGTATATTGTGCAGTATAATTTGCTGATTCCAGCATATATAGTCACCGGTTTGCTTTTTACTGTCAGAAAAATAGACATTGGTTTCTTTTAGTTGCTTAATCTACAAAACAGGGGAACAAAAATAAAGGAAAGTACCAAAGGGTGAGAACAAGAAGGAAGTCAAAATACGACCTACAGGTCAAGTGAAATATTAAAGAAAAGTTTGCATTACTAGTTAAGGAATCCAACATCACGTACTTGCATTGGAATTATGTTTTTGCTCATAAATTGCAATTGCATTTTTCAGTTGGTACCTTGGGTCCTTAGCACCACTCTGAAATTGAAGAGATGGTACACAAAGAAAGTTAATACTGAATGAATTGTTAAGTTAGAATTCTTGAATTAATAAACTACCTGATTGACTTCCGACTTATACCATCAATATATTGCACCCGTAATAACTTTGTGACCTGTCAAGTAGATGATTCAAAAGTTTCTCCTTGCTCACATAGCCAACCTTTGCTGGAAGCATATAACCAGAAATACAAATCAATTTCATCACCTATTAGTTCATCCATATGCAAACCAAGAGAAGGGAACTCACATGCATGGTCTATGTTGGTGGGAGATGTGGCCTAGCGACACAATGTGATACACCATGACAAGACATTTCTGGAACAAGAAACAATTTAATTCCTGCATGATCAGACAAATGGAAAAATAAATGAACACATAACATTTCCACAACTCAGAAAATTATGATCAAGGAAAACCTCTATTGATGTACATTTAATTATGAGAAAAGGTCTAAAATCAACAAACATATTCTTTTTTTTACTCTGGCACTCAACATATTCGGTGGTGGCAGGTCTAAGTAAATCCCATTTGAATAATTCACAAGTTCAGTTCAGTAGCACTCAAAATATTCAGTAGCACTGAACATATTCAGTTTAACAGAAGCCCAGCCGAGCCATCCGTCCAATCCACCTCATTCCCAATCCACCGGGCAGCCGACGTTCTGCTGTTCTTCCCAGCCCTTTGCCTCGAGCGGGAGCATTGGCGTCCCCAAATCCTCTTCTTCCCTAGCCCACGCCATCTCCCTCCGTCCACCCACCAGCGCAGCGGCGCCCAGGACGTCAACCGTCGCCGGTGCTGCGAGGTGGCGTCCAGGGCCGTCGCGCGTCTCCAGCGAGCCCTCCCGAGTGGGCGCCACGACCCGATGGCGCGCAGATGGCGCCGGATCGGCGGGAACCCGACCAGCGCGTGACGACGCGACACTACAGCCCCCGTTCTACCCCATGCGCGGTGACCCCTCCACCGAGCGGGGCGACCTCGACTCAGACGCGGCGGTGGCTAGGTCCAGCACGATAGCGGCAACATCCTTTCCTCCCTCTTTCCCCGGGAGAAAAAGAGGCATACCTCGGCTTGGGATGGGGTGGGGTGGCACGACGTTGACCTCGCGACGATGTCTTCCTCGTTTCCACGGCGACCGAGTTGGCGGTAGTGGCGCTGGCGGCGGGCACGCCTAGCGATTTTGCAGGACGCGAGATCGTGGGCGTGACGAGGTTGAAGAAGGGGAGGGGGCGAGCGGGGATGCCAAATGGGCCGGTCCCTTCGGGCCAATAGCCCAGTGAACCACAGGTCTTCGATTTTTCTCCCAGAGTAGCTGCTCTAGGACATCCGACCCACTAAGAGAAAGCGTGGGTGGCGGGCACATCGGATCAATGGCCAGAGACGATCCAAACCAACAATCTAATGGCTGAAATGACTGGTGGCGTGAGAGGGCTGGGAGGGTGCTCAGTTTTAATGTATCTAAATACGTGCATCAGCACCCATCAATACAACGATTATTGTATTGTCAAAACATCGCTTCTACACTTTTCTTCTTATTTAAAATTTGAACTCACCAATGTACCCCACAAAAATGAGAAACTCGTTCTAGCTAGCGCCCGCAAGCATGTTGCAAAAACAAATTTGATTCGCGTCTAGCCAGGCATATACGGATTTTGTAGAAACCAAAGCCTTGTAAGGATCAAGGTTTTTAGTTTATGGTCAGAGCAAAGAAGTTTGGGAAAAGCATTATTCGTATGCGTTGGTCTTCGTATATAACGTAGGTCCGGTCTAGCAAGTCATTTGCAAGATTCTGCACTTAATAACATAAGTACATCTTGTGTGCCATCTAATAAAAATTACTTATACGTTTTTTGTTCTGCAGATCTATATGTGGTCAGCCCCAACAACCATATCACCCAAACCCTCCGAAGTATACTGTACACAGAACCAAAACGCCGTCACTAGCTCTGCGACGTCCGTCACCAGCTCTGCGACGTCCGTCACCATGCACTGTACAAACGTCGTCTCTTTGGTCCAATATATGCATTAAATGAGCCCTTGTACACGACTGGAATAGCACGCCGTCCTGTATCGCGAAACGAGCCGACCCCTAGCGATACCGAGACCAGGCGAGTCCGTCCACGCCTTTGAATATTCGAATCCTCAGTGTGTATGCTGCTATTATATTTCTCTGATGGATGTCTCTCGGATGGACGCCCTGCATTTTTCATAGTAAAATCTAAGTTCACTAGATTTCAAAGTTTAATTTTATTCACAAACTTTTTTTAGAAACCAACAGGAGCTTAGCATACACCAAATCAGATCAAACACATTCTGGACAAGTATATCAAATCTATCGGTCTATAAATACACTATGCTCCCTAAATTTTAAGACTTCACAATCAGTTGAGGTCTCAAATTTAGAAAGAAACTGCCTTGCGTACGATACTTTTTCCATACGATTTTGTACGACAAGACACAAGGCCGTTTCCAACGTTTGGGCCCACTACACCAGAACAGTCTGCTCGTATGCAAATTCGTATGAAGTTTGATCATACGTATAGCATTTAGAAATGGGTCATCAATTTTGACTAGGTCAGCTATTTAGCTATTTCTTAAGAAGATCTTGCATTCAATTCTTTTAGTTCACAATGCTCCTTAATTGTGGAACTTTTTCATTCGATCGAGGTATTTAATTTTGGATGTGGTACATGATTTTTACTAGGTCAATGATTTTTAAAATCAATTGGACGATAAAAACCTATCAATCCCGTGCACTCTCTCACACCTATATATAAAAAAGAAGTGTCAGCATGTGATATTGTAGCACCAAAATAGACATGCAGACACCGATGCAAAAAAATTCCCCACATAAATATTAGTTGATTAACAAATAATACAGAACTAGACAGCAAAAGACCCACCAAAACATGACATTATAAATAATAAAATGAAAAACACACTCCATCTCCCCGACTAGTGAAACGAAATATCTCTCGGTTCCAAAATATAAGGTGTACTTGTTTTTTGAAAAGTCCAATCTATTTAACTTTGACCCAGTTTGGAGCCAAAAATATCGACAATATACTAAATAAATAAAATAATATCGACAATATACTAAATAAGTAAAGTATGAAAATTCATTTCATGATGAATCTAATTATGCCAATCTGATAATATCAATATTGATATACACCTTAGAGAGGTCTTATTTGATATCGATATTTCTCTATAAATTTGATCAAACTTAAAGAGGTTCAACTTTTCCAAAAACTAATACACCGTATATTTTGAAACATAGAAAGTATTTTTTTACATAAACCAACAATCGCAGCAAAGCGTGTCCAACCCTTCTTGTTAATACACTATGCTCCCTAATTTCTAAAGTCTTATAGCCGATTGAGGTCTTCAATTTGAAAATGGGTGAACTGATTTTGGCCAGGTGAATAATACTATTTTTCTCAAGGAGCTCTTTCATTCAGTTCTTTTAATTCACTATGCTCCCTAATTTTGAAGCTCTCCCATTCGATTCGATTGAGGTATTTAAACTAGATTTGCTTCACGATTTTGACTTGGTAAACGATTTTTCAAAACAATCGCCAGCAACCGGCCCAAAAATATATCAATGTCGCGCACCCTCTCGCCACCTCGAAAAGGGTCAATATGTGACACTATAGCACCAATATAGTACATGCAGCCACCAAACTAGGAAAATTCTCCACATAAGTATGAGTTGATTAGGAGATAACACGTAATAACATCGCGAAAGGTCCAACAAAACACCACATTATAGATAAAATGAAGACAAACTCCATCACCCGCCCCACTCCTAACCAAATACACCCTATGTTTCTAAATATAAGTTGTATTAGTTTTTGAGAAATTCAAACCTCTTTATGTTTGACCAAGTTTGAAGGCAAAAATGTCGACATCCACAATACTATATAAATAAAATATGAATATTCATTTCATGATGAATCTAATGATATCGATTTGATATTATGGATATTGATATATTTCCCTATAAATTTGGTCGAACTTAAAGAGGTTTGACTTTATAAAAGAACTAATACACCTTGCATTTTAAAACGTAGGGAGCAGAAAATTATGAAAACCCAACAACACCAACTGTGCAGCAAAGCGCGCTTCACCCTTCTAGTAAATGAATATACTATGCTCCCTAAGCTCTTTTATATTCAATTGAGGTGTTTAATTTCATATTTGGTTCACGATTTTGATCGGGTCAATGATTTTGGTTGAGGTTATTCTGAATCTGATTTATAGTTTTTTTATTGATGTGTTCAATTTCGGATCTGGTCCATAATTTTGACTTGGTCAACATGTTGATTGACGTGACTAATTTTGAATCTGGTTCATGATTTTGGCCGCCCTTTCATTCGGCGGGGTTCATGTGCACGCGTGGACGCTTCCAAAATTCCGTGTCCAAAGCGATCATGGTGGACCAAGCCTGAGGTTCTAAAAATTCGCCCGGTGCTATAGCAAAGGTCGCGATGCACCGCACCTGACCCGAACGGGCGCTCGTGCCGCGGCGACCCAGACATGGTCAGGGTACATGGCCGCATGTACGTGTAGACCAGGCATCCGGGGGTCGATGTACCGAGGGACAGGCGGATCTCGCGCGCGCGAGCCCGTGACTGAAGTCGACCGACGGTGACCTCGTACGGCCGACAGGAGGACACGAGTGGCATCTGGCGTGAAATATCTGGGACTGTCCACAGTCCACCGGACCCGTCGCATCATCGTACCCGGAACCGTCGGTTGGACAACGGTGGCCGAGCGGGAGGCGTCACCGGCGAAGCTAACGGAATCCGGCCGGATCGCGCCAAAGCGGTGGGTGCGGCCTTGTCGTCCAGCCCAGCCGCGGAAGCAACTCGACCCCGATCGATGCAATGCACCGAGGCAAGGCGAGCACGCCACGCGACGACGGGCGGCAGGCGGGAGCGGCCGCGCTCGTCCGCTAGCGGCACCCGTGGCGGCGCCGCGGCGAGATGCCGTCTCCCCGTGACCGCCCGGCCACGCCGCTATTCGCCCGCTGACCGTAGCCTCGTCGCCACCTCGCGGGCCGAGGTATACAGAGGCCAGGATGGCCCCTATCGACAGTGCCAAGAACTGGGCGAGAGAGCCCGTGAGCGCGAATCACTCGATGGCTCAATCAATCAGCGAATTTGATCTGGCCCCGCCCCCGCGTGCATGAGGTCCCGGCCCTAATTAGCACGTACGGGGAGAAGACGTGCCCGAGCCCGCAAAAACCGAGGAAACCACGTGCTGGCTGTGTCCGGCCGACGGAGGCTGTGATCGATCGAAGGAGAAAACTGCCGTTGGATTTGGTCTGCTGAAACGTCGTGCACGCTTCCAAAACCCTGTGTCTGGAGCGGCATTTGCCGAGCAGACACGCATGTGAGGTAGGCCCCGTTGGCAAGTTCTGATGCCGTGATCGTGGTCGACCGAGAGTGCATGCGGCTTCTGTTTTCTGCCGCTCATGCATGCAAGTAGTACTGTAGTGCCAATCGCCCGCATCATCGGACGCCGATGGGGGATGGATCTCGCGCGCGCCCGTGAGTGAAGTCGACCGACGGTGACCTCGTACGTTCGGGTTGGCATGGCATGCATGGTGATACAGCCGAGATCGTGTCCACCGAACCCTTCCCCGTCACAGCTGAGATCTAGAGCCATGCGTCTTAAACCCCCTCAAACGTACCGGTACTATAAGGTTTGGTGGGTTTTTAGTTTTATAAATTTTTTTTCATTTAATTTTGTGTTTTCATTTTAATTTTTTTCGTTTGCTGGTATTTTACGGTACTACACATTGTACATATTATGCATCATATATACATCATGCATGCTTTGTTTATCAACGCTGCTGCTATGTTCATTGCACCCGCAGATATAACATGCTCATGCATGCTTTTGCATCATTACATCATCATATATATATAATAACAAGTCCTACTAATCATGCATCATCATACAACTTCTACTCGTTATTAATAATAAGTCATACGATCATCATCCTCATATATAGTCATCGAACCCAACCCTACATAATTGTTCTTAGCACATGATCATCAATATCAGGTAGGACCTAAACACCCTTAAGGTAAAATAGCATAAAACAATATAGACCTGACTCTCCATTATGAAGAATGGCGATCATCTGCTCTCCAATTCTTGCCTTCACGCTTATTGCTTCCAAGAAGCTCCTTACGACCGTCCATACATTTTTTCCATTCTTTGATTGTTATGTCTTCACTTCTTTTAGAAACCCGGTATGGACGGTTGAGATTCAGAGGACGACACAGTCGTATGTTCAAAACATGAAGGCTACCACGCCAGATACATCGGATGAGGCACACAATCATTCGGGATTATCTATTGAAAAACATAATAATAACTTTGTAGTTAGCAATGATGTACTAGTTTTAGAAGTGTGCAAAAAGATGCACGGATGTTGTAATAGTAAAAATAATCTTACGGGTATCTCCATGGTAGTTATCAGAGTTCAACACGTGCACTAGTGGCACGTATTGACCATAATGTTGAGGAGTTTGATTGTAGATATTGTAATTCTCAAGATCGCATACAAAATCCGACCGGATGAGTTTTCTCCCGATAAGTTAATTCGAGCCTTCATGTAGTGCGTTCTGCCTACCATCTTCCGCACATTCTTTGAAAAATGAAAATAAGCTGTCAATGGAGATAAGTTGTCAACATTATATTTTGAAATAAACAATATAAATTACTTAATAACTATGTTTAGCTCACATGAGGGAAGAACTGGAGGTGTATCCACAAAGACCCAAATCGAAGGTGTCTCCTGCTCGATTGTAGGATCACCAAGATTCATGGTGATAAGCATACCCTCATCAAGACCATACATCTTGCAAAATGCATCCCAATTTTGCAACCAAAATGGGTTACACTCGAGCATTGTACAGACTTTACTTGAAAATCCACACCATGTTCGGTGCTTAGGATAATTTTTTGGTTTGAAATTTTCATGGTCTTCAATACCCATCCTCTCCAAGACATAGCGTCTTGCAAAGCATGGCATAAGCTAGTCGAATTGGAAAAGATGAAAATACACGTTAAAATAGTTGAAGTCGTGGCTTAATTACGAAAAAACTATTGTAAATGCGTTGTAGGTACCGTATGAACATCGCAGTCTCCTCGAGCTTAATCTTTGAAGCGCCGATCTTCGTCCACTCAATGAACTCCTGTCGCACATACCTCGGTCATCGTGGCACCAACGCACTCCCGAGGCGGTTATCGTCGTCCGATGAGTAGGACATTTCGACCCACGTTCATAATTTAGTTTTATTAATCAACTATCTAGTTCAACTACTAAGCACTTACTATAAATAAATAAGTAGTACTTACTAAAACAAACTACTTCTATATATAGTAACATAATTTAGTTTATTAAATCAACTAGCTAGTTCAACTATATATAAACTACTTCTTCTTTTTTCCTTTTTCTAAATACTATGAACAAAAAATCATTAAAATTCTATGAACAAAATTAATTACACAATCTAAATATCACCCAAAAAATCTATTAACAATAATATCACCAAACATGCATATTCAATAATAATATCACCAAAAAATCTATTAACAGAAAAAAAATCTATTAACAGAAAAAAAATCTATTAACAGAAAAATCTATTAATTCAACTAGTTCAACTAAGCATTTACTACAAATAAACTAGTTATATTAATTCAACTAGTTCAACTAATTAAGCATTTACTAAAAATAAACTAGTTCTATATATTAATTCAACAAGTTCAACTAATTAAGCATCTTCTAAAAATAAACTAGTTCTATATATTCATTCAACAAGTTCAACTAATTAAGTATATTCAAAAAATAAACTAGTTGATCTATATATTAATTCAACTAGTTCAACTAAAAGCATTATATTTACTAAAAATAAACTAGATAGTTCTAATTCATCTAAACATATTATATATAGAAAACAGAAAATAAGTAAAAAAATATGTGTGTGTGTGTGTATATACGTGTGTGTGTGTTTGTGTGTACGTGTCTGTGTGTATGCGTGTGTGTGTGTGTGTGCGTGTGTGCGTGTGTGTGTGTGTATGTGTGTATATGTATGCGTGTGTACGTATATAGGGCGCGTCTGGTGGCGCGGCGACGACGACGGTGCATGGCGGGCGGGCGGGCGACGACGACGGCGGTCGGGCGGCGACGACGGCGCTATGGGTCGGGCGGCGACGACGGCGGCGGCGGGCAGCGAGACGACGACGATGTAAGGGGGGGGCGAAGCGATGATATTAACGGCGGCGCAAGCGGCGACGACGACGAAGCGGCGGTCTTGTGGCGGCGACGACGACAACGGCGGCGGCGGCGAGCGGCAACAGCGGCGTCGGAGATCGAGCGAGAACGTGGAACGAAGTGGCGGCGATAACGATTTTTCGTAAGTGCCATATATATAGGGGAGCCTTTAGTACCGGTTGGAGCCACGAACCGGTACTAAAGGCCAATTTTGGCCAGCCCAAGCGGCGGGAAACGAGGC
The DNA here is from genome assembly GCA_021437245.1 of Aegilops speltoides. NCBI lineage: Eukaryota > Viridiplantae > Streptophyta > Magnoliopsida > Poales > Poaceae > Aegilops > Aegilops speltoides. The sequence goes on along the minus strand of CM038142.1, from coordinate 561,926,289 downwards.
CCTTTAGTACCGGTTTGTGGTTCCAACCGGTACTAAAGGCCCCACATTAGTACCGGTTTGTGCCACAAACCGGTACTAAAGGTCGTCTTATTGCCACCAGCATGCGCTATGTTTAGTCCCACTCGCGAAGCGAAGCGGCCCAGACTGGTTTATAAACCCAGCCGGCCGCCCTTTCGAACTCCTCTATATAGCGTGCTTCGGGCCTAATTAAAGCCGCGCTTGCCGGTGAGCCTCTGGCCCTTCTGGGCTGCATTTGCACACCCTAGGACTGGTAGGCTCACCGGCAGCGCCTAATATTTTTTAGTTTTTTTTCTTTTCCGCATTATTTATTTTCTTTTATTTATTTTTGAGTAATTTTTTTATATAGTTATTTATTTTCTGCTTTATTTTTTTCTTCTATTTATTTCGAGTAGGTTTTTTGCCGTATTTAGTTTCATTGTGAATATTTTTGCTTTATATTAGTTTTTTTCTTTTCTGCATTATTTATTTTCTTCTATTTATTTTTGAGTAATTTTTTTATATAGTTATTTCTTTTATGCTTTATTTTTTTTCTTTTATTTATTTCTGAGCAGTTTTTTGCCGTATTTAGTTTCTTTGTGAATATTTTTGCTTTATATTAGTTTTTTTCTTTTCTGCATTATTTATTTTCTTCTATTTATTTTTGAGTAATTTTTTATATAGTTATTTCTTTTCTGCTTTATTTTCTTCTTCTTCTTCTTCTTCTTCTTCTTCTTCTTCCTCTTCCTCTTCTTATTCTTCTTCTCCTTCTCCTTCTCCTTCTCCTTCTTCTTCTTCTTCTTCCTCTTCCTCTTCTTCTTCTTCTTCTCCTTCTCCTTCTCCTTCTCCTCCTTCTTCTCCTCTTCTTCTTCTTTTTCTTCTCCTTCTTCTTCCTCTTCTCCTTCTTCCTCCTCTTCTTCTTCTTCTTCTTCCTCTTCTTCTTCTTCTTCTCCTCCTCCTTCTTCTTCTCCTCCTTCCTTTTGCCATAACAGAAGAAGTCCGGAGTTGTAATAAGTTATTAAAAATAAAAAGAAGAAGTCCGGAGTTGTAATAAGTTATTAAAATAAAAAGAGGTGCAATGCTTTCGTTAATTTGCTTCAAGCCTTTTGGAATAGTGTAAACTGCACTGCGCGTAGCTCCGTGCAATCTACCATATTCCTAAAGGCTTGAAGCTAAGCAACGTGAGCATTGAGCCTCTTCTTCATCGTCTCTGCACCCAGGGCTTATAAACCGCTCCTACTCCCTCTCTCTTGGCGAGGTGGGACTAAAAAACAGCTTACCTTTAGTACCGGTTGGAGCCATCAACCGGTACTAAAGGTGTTAATTAGTGTCATTTAGCTCAAAACAAATCATTAAATGCATGAAAAATATCAAATGAAGGCAGAAATGGTTGAAATTTGATGTCGTCGCTTTGAATGATGCATACTGATGCACAAAAAGTCTGGAGTTGTAATAAGTTTTAAAAAATAAAATGCCTTTGTAACAGATGAGTTTAATTTCGTGAAACTTTGAATACTTGAAAGAGATTGTCCGGTTTGTAAACGAAGTGCATCCAGTTTTTGCCGTAACCCTCTCTACTTTTTTGAACAATCTATGTGGGTGAAATGATGATACCATGCCAAGTTTCAACTTTTTCAGAGTTCATTTGTAGTGTTTTTCAATTTCCAGGTCATTTAGTTCTCAAAACAAATCATTGAATGCATGAAAAATAGCAAATGAAGGCAAAAATGGTTGAAATTTGATGGCGTCGCTTTGAATGGTGCATACTGAATGCACAAAAAGTCTGGAGTTGTAATAAGTTTTAAAAATGAAATGCCTTTGTAACAGATGAGTTTAATTTCGTGAAACACGAATACTTGAAAGAGATTGTCCGGTTTGTAAACGAAGTGCATCCAGTTTTTGCCGTAACCCTCTCTACTTTTTGAACAATCTATGTGGGTGAAATGATGATACCATGCCAAGTTTCAACTTTTTAGAGTTCATTTGTAGTGCTTTTCAATTTTCAGGTCATTTAGTTCTCAAAACAAATCATTGAATGCATGAAAAATAGCAAATGAAGGCGAAATGGTTGAAAGTTGATGGCGTCGCTTTGAATGGTGCATCTTGAACGCATAAAAATATAAGAGCATTTACATCACGATCTTATATTTCTTTAGAGTCTAAACTGTCAATATGATCTTATAACATCAAAATACTTTGATCATCAATGATCTTTGTGTGTACAATCTGAATTGTCAATATGAGTCATCAACGATTTATAAATCGATGAAGACTCATATTATGCCACAAATTCTACACATAGAGTTCAATGAAGACCAAGTGCTTGTGATAGTTTGAGAAATAACATATTTAAGGTGGTAAAAGGCTTGTTAGGGGAGCGAGGTGGGACTAAAAACAGCTTGCCATAACCTCATTAGTACCGATTCGTGGTACGAACCGGCACTAAATGGTGACGGTGGGGCCATACCACGACCGCGGTGTCGACATCCCTTTAGTACCGGTTCGTGGCATGAACCGGTACTAAAGGTTCGCCACGAACCGGTGCTATTGATCGCCGCCACGAACCGGTGCTATTGTACACATTAGTGTCGGCTGAAATTCAAACCGGCACTATTGGGCTTCACGTATGACCCTTTTTCTACTAGTGGGGGCCAACGACGCGATCGGTGAAACTGGCTTCAGACGCCAGGCCTAACTGGCTCTCCTGATATTCAGCTCAAATATGAGGAGGCTGCACGTCTATATCAATGCTGCCCACCTCGACCCACATATAATCGTCTATATCCGCTCTCTGGACCAAAACCTAGCCACTCCCCCTCCAGTCCATCCCGCCATCCAAACTCCCATCCGGTGATCTCCGGCCTTCGACCATGATGGATTCATTGTGGACCTCACATCAAAAGATGCCATCAAGGCTCTAGACACCGACAAGAAAGAGTAGGGTACAAGAGACGGCGGCGCCTTGAGTCTCATGAGATGCGTGTCTCATGTCCTACGTAACCTTATCGATGAAATACTTTGAGGAGTGCAGCTGGCCGTCGGACATGAGCACAACGGCCGCGCGGATGAGCTCCGCTTAGATTTAAGGGAGTGCCTAGAACACATATAGATGAGATATAATTTGGTCTAATTCATCAGAAAAATAAAAATAGATACAAAGGAGTACCAACCCACGTCAACACCCACACATCTCATAGCATCACATCCAATGGCTATAAAGGTGAATGAGACATGAGTTCTACCAAAACCGTAGATTTAATTTCACAATGCATGTAATTGTGTATATTTGAGAATTTTTTAATTATGATATCCAGTTGTGGATATATACTCCCTCCGTATCAGAATAGGTGTCTTTTTTTAGGGGCAGAATAGGTATCTTGAGTTTAATATAAATTTGTATTAGAGCCAGTATAAAGTTGAGATGTTTATTTTGAAACGGAGGGAGTATTATTTAAGGTGTGACTGTGCGCGGACGTGTCGGCGTTTAAGGTCGAATTTGGTGTAGCTGTAGATGCTCTCACCGCCCGAGCGGCGGCGGCGGCGGCGGCGCACGAACCAACCAACCAACGAGGCTCGAACGGTCGAACCACGACGGACCTTGCACGCTCGCCAACGACCAAGGCACGCACGCATGCGCTCGGTCACCGAGGCGGTCGGGCGGAACAGCGGTCGCGTCCGTCCGCTACGGGCAGGCACCCGTGGCGCCGACGCCCTGTCCACGTGACGCGCCGATGATATGCACGTTCCCGGCAACGCGACAACAGTCGAGGCCGTTCCGCCACGCCGCTGCTCGCTGCTCGCTGCGTGGCCTGCGCCGCTGACCGTAGACTCGGCAAGCGCGCCCCCTCGTGTGTGGGCCCACATGGCAGACGTCCCCACCCATGTCCCGACGCCCTGGACCCTGTCCACCGGTGGGTCCCCGTGCTCCAGGCCTCCGCTATACTAGATCAGAGTGCCCGCTTCTGGTGCGTGGACTGGGTGCACCCCACCCTCTAAAAGACGCTGCGCGCGCCTCGTGAACCACCACCATCATCGAGCAGTTACCAGTCCCCCAACTCACCAGTCAGTTCAGTCCACCACCCCACCCCCTCCCCACCTCCTACCTCTCTCCCCCACAGCTCCCTCGTCATCCCCGCCAGTCCCGCCGCTTCTCCTCCCAGACCGCGTCAGTCGTCAGCGTCATCCGGATCCCCGCCAGGAGCTCGCGACCGAGCAATCCGAGGAGAATCCACCCAGAACCAGGTGCGTGCAGCGTGCTCTCTTCATCTTCTCCCCACCGCCGGCCCGCCGCAATCTCATTCCGGTTTCACCTTCTAATTTCTCCCCGGGCCGGACGGCATTCCTGCCCGCCCGCCTGCGTTCTCTTCCGGATTTACGGCGGCGCGTCGGAGATTTCCGAGTCTTGTGACTCTCGCTCGCCGGCGGCTAACTATTTCGGGAGTATTAGTAGGTGGTTAGTGTTCTTATTAATTAGCCGCCGTTGATCAGAGGCCACGGGTAACGCGGAGGCTGCATTGTTAGGTAGTAGAAAATTAGTTGAGGCATATGTTTTCTTCTGTATGCGCACGCCCTCGAGGCTCCACAACGGACTGGGATTCTGTGGGGTTATTTCTTTTGTTCATCCCACTCCACCAGCGAACTGGATTCGCATCAGTTTTCTTGCTGATCCAATTCTTTCCTAATTATCAGTTTCAGTGAACTGGGTCAAAAAGAGATCTCTAGTTTCAGGTCCTCTTTTTCTTTGCACCCGGATGGCCCTTCCGGCTCTTGTTGATTGCTACAAATGCTGTATATACATTTCAAGTTCATGGCATTGAACTTCCGTGGCGCATACATGCAGGAAAAATTCGGAACACAGGTACAAAGCAGAGACCCGCCTGGAGAGACCTCAGGGACCATCCACATCCCTCTCGACTCCAAGCAATCGGAGGAACACGAAAGCCAGTTGAAAGGTACCTTTCACTCAGATCTGACCCACCTCGTGACACTTCTGCTGTTAAGTGTTATGTTTACACACCTTATTCTCAGTGGCTGCAGTGAGCCAAGAAAAGCTCCGCTCAAAAATAGTCTTAGTTAGCTCCGGAGCATGTGTCAAATGTGGATCTGTCCTGCATTTTGTATGCACGCACTTGTCCTGTCTGCTTGAAATCTTGCATGAAAAGGGGATCTTGCTTGCTTGCTTGCACGGTTGGAAAGCTGTAGGTTTCACAAGCAAGCACGATGTAGCCCTTGCCCGTAGATAGGTTGTTTGTGATTGATGTATATAATACTCAACGGTTGGTGGCCGGTTGTGGTTCTTGCCCATCTGCTCTCTCCCTTTAGATTCACTCAGGTTACACTCATTTATTATCTGCTTCCTTTTTCATGAATGTAGTTGGTGTGTGTGTGTGTGTGGTGCTAGCTTGATCTTTTTCTAGGGTATGCTTTTTATGGACGGCGATTTACTGCAGGTTAGCACTGTCGATACACACGCCACCTCTGCTTGCTATTTTGTGGGGGTATTGTTATTACAGAGTCGGCTGATCACCTTTCCTCTGTATGTATGAAAAATGGATTAGTTCGGAAAGATGTTACTGTTAAAGAATTTAAGGGTTGCACATGCATTCGATAATGGGTGGAGATGTACCAGAGAGGTACTGATTAATTAGCGGAGTAATTTGGTTTGCTTTCGTAGCTGGTAGTATATCAGAAAGTTTTTCTTGGAAATCATGTTTGCCCAGTACGGCAGTGCCGTGGGTCTGGTGCCTTGATGAATTTAGGCTGGTGGTGCTTTGGCAAATTTTAATAGCTGGCACATCAGAAAGTTTTTCTTGGAAATCATGTTTGCCCAGTATGGCAGTGCCGTGCGCCTGGTGCCTTGATGGATTTAGGCTGGTGGTGCTTTGGCAAATTTTCACATCTGGTACATCAGAAAGTTTTTCTTGGAAATCATGTTTCCCCGGTAAGGCAGTGCCGTGCGTCTGCTGCCTTGATGAATTTAGGCTGGTGGTGCTTTCGCAAATTAATGGTTGCTTTTCATGGAATTGTACTGATAGTGGTAGGTCAGGCATGTTAGTGCACCCCTCCATTTGGTGCAGTATTAGATGGTACTCAACACCGTAATCATATCAGTTGCTGGGGTACTTTTAGTATGCTTCAAGCTCTTGATGGCCAATAAAATGAGATTTGGTACATGCCACTGTATTGATCAGACTTTTGTTGCAGAGCCAGATCACAAGCATGGACAGGACAGCAAATGTGGTATTGGATATTGAGGGCCTGCCTCAGCAACCTGATAAATGCTGCACTGGAAGTCCAAAAATGACCGTATGTCTTGTAATTCACAAAATAAAAATGGATACAGTAGTTATTTGAAAGGGTCTTAACCTGCCATATTTTTTCCTGCAGAGAGCCCTGTCGCGTAAGGGTCCAAACCGCATGGAGAGGAGGGGCGGTGAAGAGCAGGAGCCAGATGACTTGGCAAAAAAAGTTGTCATTAAAGGTGACAAAGTACAGTTCTTTTGGTCTAAGTTTTTAGGAACTATTTTATACAATTTTGCATTTATTGGTATACAATATACAATTACATACATCCTATTCTTTTGTGACACATAATTGCAAGATCCTTTCGATCCTAGCTGCTTTTGCTCCATGCACATACATATTTTGAGCATTAACCTGAATCTAGACCAGAAAAAAAGGGAAATGTCCTAATTTCTGAAGTACCATTCTGAAGTGAGAAAGCTTTCCGACATTCGTTTTGCAACTTCACAGTTAGCTGGTAGACTTGATCCTGTGAGGATGCAACAAATTGTACTTCTCTTTTATGGTTGACAAACAAACCTGTGTATACTGCTTTAAGCATATATCCACAGAGTCAATTTCTGATTCGGAACACTAGTCGCCCCTCTTGTACTGGAGTACTGCTGCCGCAATTCGACAGTAATAACCACTGGTGCTTAAATTTATTTGAAATTTCTTTGCTGCAGTTGTGCCATCTCAGTTGGAGCAGCTGAAGTTGCCACTAGCGCACAACAAAACTTTGGTCACTACACATTGTTCTGCGACCGCACCTGTCCTAACTGACTCTGTTGAAGGAAGGTCCAAGAGATTTAATCGACTCACGGCGTTTCATCCACGGAGAATTCTTCTCTTCTTTGCAACTTTGTAAGTCACCCACCTTGTTGAGTTTGTCATTCTGTTATGCTGAAGCTTGTCTGCCCTGGTTTGGTCTGACACGCAGGTCGTATGTATAGCATGCTATAAATATTCTTTGCATAAACAAAAATAAGTAGAGAAACAACATATGGGATAATTCAGTAAGAACTACCTGATGGCAATTGTGTCAGTAGCTAGCAGGAACGCCGTCCAATCGCGATCAAGCAAGGGCATTCAAACATGCCACTTTTCCTCTCTGAATTAACTAGGAATGGTTACTTCAACATTTCATAGGACAGATTGATTGTGCATATACGTCGGTTGAGATCGATGTTTCTACTGAAGTTTGCCCGCCTTTCTCCTCCTCTTTAACTCGTTTCTTACAGTCACCGTTGGCTGCTGCTCTCTAATCCGTTTCCTTCTTATGCAATGTCTGTTTGTTCCTCCCTGACAGGTCGAGCGTGGGGACGATGGTGCTGATATACTTCACCCTCGGCATCACGGGCAAGGTGGAAGCATAGTCTTTCTTTACATTGGCGGCGTGGCGGTACATTCCATAGCTAGGACCAGCTTTCTTTCTTTCTTCAGTTTTTGCTTTGTTTGGGGGAGATGAAGTACTACTGTAGCATTATAGCGATGCAACAGCAATGGAGACGACACAGTCAGGCTCTCATCTCGGCCATGCTGCTCGACCAAGCGGTCTTCATCATCACTGCCGCCCAGTGTGGTGCTCCTTGGCCTCCTATAAATTTTCTTCCGTTGTGTACGTATAAAGAAAGAGTGTGAGACTGACACAGAGGTGATGATGGTGATGAGTGCGCGCTGTGTGGGCGCACTGTGCTGAGCTCTATGGGGCATTTTCTCCTCGTTCGTTCTTTTGATGGAAACTCCACTGAGGAACACTGAGCTGGCTGGGTAAGCCAAGTTGCTCGACGCCGGTTCAGGTTCAGGTTCAGGTTCAGATACGAACCCCACTCCTTTGGCTGCTGGAACCGAGAGAAGGAGCCGTGTCAGTCCGATTTATTATTACGCCCCCACCACCTCCAGCGGCCAATTACGCCGCTTTTTGCTGACGCAGCAGCGGGTGGCACAGCTTTGGCGTCCCCGTTGCCGGGTGCGTGGCAGGCGGTTAAGTGCTCTCCGCTCTGGCCGTTGCCCAAGTGGCGGCGCTCCTCTGCGCGCGCACAACGGCGACACCACTCGCGCCGCCAACTTTTTCCTGTTGGCACTCAAGCCGCGCCCTGCATCTGCTCCGGCGGAGCAGCTCGCGTGCGCGGCAGACCGGGACCGGTGGCCCGGTGGGGCACGGAAGCTGGGTGTGCAACGCAACCGTGCAAGTGCATCGTCTGCTTGCTCTTTTTTCCAGCTCGAAATCGCCTCCGCTGCGAGATCCGTTGTGGAATCTGTTGGCCCCGCCGTGCCGGGTGCCGGACCGGCACACGCCCGTTCAAAAGCACCTGCCCCGTGGACGAATGATTGGCTAACGATTCTACGATACCTCAAACTGACGGATTCTGTCCGTAAACGGGGGCCGTCCGGCCTCTTTTGCGATCGCGTGGCAACGCGGCCGACGCATTTGGTCAAATGTAGACTATTTTTATCCAAAAGATGCATACAGTTTTACACCCAAATAAATCACAATGTATCATATAGTGCTACTATTCATCACCCAGGGTGCAGAATAAGGTATTCTTCACCCGAGGTAATTTTACGATCATTTCATAAATAAATTATATTTGAAATACAAATAGTTACATTCATATTGGTTCTCTATGTCAAGTTTGGCATAGGAAAAGGAAAATATAGGTCATAAGACCAAAAAATAATCATATTTTATGTATATTTTACACTATATTTTTACGTCTGTAATTTTACATAACATAAAATATATTTTTACAGTGAACATATATATTTCCTTACGGTTTCTTTTTATGTTTGAAATAAGAGAAAATTATGGAACGAAAAATTACGGTACATTGATGTTAAAATAGAGGGGGGTGAAGAATAACTATTCCTCACCCAGGTTGACGAATAGTCAATCCCATGTATCATAATAATAAATAGTTTTACAACCAAATAAAAAACATGAAGTTTACAATCAAATTTAAATTGCCACGAATACATCGAAAAGAAAATGATCGGACACATCTACTGGTGCCAATGGGATTGCACATGTGCTCGCTCAACAAACTCATTTTGAAGTTGCATATGAGTATATCAATCACGCCTTTCATGATGAAATTGGGTGAACTTGTCCCCACTACCCATGGTACCTTGCGAGCGAAGTCTCGAACACCTTGCAGCTGTGGTGAAGACGGGGCCGATGAAGAGCATCATGGCCTCCCGTACAGGCAACATGACTGTAAAAGCGGATACAAGGGTGGTAGGCGGCCTTGCAGCGCGAGGCGGACGGTGTTGGGGCCGATGGCCGTCGCCCGTGGCCATGGTTTCTCTAGTACAGGAGGCGACGAAGAAAGCCCACAAACTCCGGCAAGAACTTCTCCGAAAGTGGCAGGGGGAAGATTTTTGTGCATGCGGCGGGGTTATTGGGGCGGCCGGAAAATGGGTGGCAGCAGCTATGTCGAGGGAAGGGGCACGTTTTCACCGACGGGCGGGCTAGGGGGAGGACAAAGAGAGCGCCAGCGTGCGTTCGCGCTCTGTCCATTTGGACGCAAGCACGGCCCATGAAAATGGGTCGAGGGTGGACAATATATGGACGCCCGTCCATTTGCGGTCGTGTCATCGTGTGTTGGGCCACGTTCTGTGTTCATTTCGCCCTAAACGAACAAATACGGATCTAATACGGTCGCGCGTTGGAGTTGGCATAATGCATTACGCGCGCCACACCTCCGCGACGGTGCTCTCTCCTTTTATTTAGAAAGAAAGAAAATACGAAACGAACAGCTAGCTCACCATATAGTGCACGAGTGGAGGGCATACAATGTTTGTCCATCAGGAGTAGCACCAAACCAAGCCATGAATGGCGGTCTGGACCTATTTTTCTTGAAAAGGAAGATAAACCCCGGCCTCTACATCAATCAATGCATGCAGCCATATTATCAAATAAAAATGTAACAAAGTCTCAAGGTCCAGCAAAGCTCATAGCCCGAGCTTAAAACGAAACACAAAGGGAAAAGTGCCATATTCGATGATAAAAAATAGACCACGATGCCTATACACCTAGCCTATTATTAGCTCGCCATCCAAATCAGCTGAAGTAGTCCGTGCTACTATCTCCCAACGGTTGCACCCAATAGCCAAAAGCTCGCTGAAGTCCGCATGAGTGAGTAACAGCCACATACGGATCCAAACTGTAGCTTTGTAAATAACCTGCAAAAAATTAGTGAAGTTTGTTTCATTAAAAATCAAATCATTCCTAGTATTCCATATAGCCCCAAATAAAGTACATATCCCTGTCCGAATATGTTTGGTTATGTGACTGTCCACTCCATTAAGACACGTCCCAAATAACGTGATTATGCTTGTTGGAGGATGTACGCTAAAAGCAATATGTATTGATCGCCATAATAATTTCGCAAGTGGACACTCAAGAAAGAGGTGTTTAATCGATTCATTTTGATCACAAAAGCAGCATCTAGAATTACCAACCCAGTTCCTTTTTGCCAGATTATCTTTGGTGAGAATAACTCCTTTGTGAACGAATCACATAAAGATTTTAATTCAAAGTGAAACTTTAATCTTCCACAAGTGCAATGACCTCGACAATGGCCCGGTATCAACTAAGTCCAGATACATAGATTTCACTGAGAAGATTCCTGTCGAAGTTAACTTCCAGCGAATTGTATCAGCCTGATTTGATAGTTGAATGTCCATCAACCTACAGGCTAGTTGCAACCAAGCATCCCAACGTTCTCCTACTAGGGATCTTCTAAAATGGATATTAAGCGGTACCGAGTTTAATACTGTGGCAACATAATCCTCCTTATGTTGCACAATATTATATAAGGAAGGGTATTGCACAGCCAGAGGCGTATCCCCTAGCCATATATCCTCTCAGAATCTAATGCTGGTACCATTGCCAACTAGAAACTTCAGCCGTTAGAAGAAAGTTACATTTGTCTTCATTAACCCCTTCCAAAAGGGTGAGTTCGTTGGCCTAGCGGTTACCTGGGCCAAAGTCTTAGACTGAAGGTACTGTTGGGGAACGTTGCAGAAAATTAAAATTTTTCCTACGGTTTCACCAAGATCCATCTATGAGTTCATCTAAGCAACGAGTCATGGGAGAGAGTTTGCATCTACATACCACTTGTAGATCGCGTGCGGAAGCTTGCAAGGTGATGATGGAGTCGTACTCGACGTGATTCAAATCACCGATGTCCAAGTGCTGAACGGACAACACCTCCGCGTTCAACACACGTGCGGACGGGAGACGTCTCCTCCTTCTTGATCCAGCAAGGGGAAGGAGAGGTTGAGGAAGCTCGCTCAACGGCAGCACGACGGCGTGGTGGTGTTGGTCTGCAAGATCTCGGCAGGCTTCGCCAAGCGCTTACGGAGGAGGAGAGGTGTTGGGGAGGGGAGGGGCTGCGCCTTGGAGATGGGTACCGCAGCCCCCTCCCTCCCCCTTATATAGGCCCCCGGGCGCCGGCCCCTGGAGATCCAATCTCCAAGGGGGGGCGGCGGCCAAGGGGGTGGAGTGCCCCCCAAGCCAAGTGGGGCGCCCCCCACCCCTAGGGTTTCAACCCTAGGCGCAGGGGGTGGGCCTAGGGGGGCGCACCAGCCCACTATGAGCTGGTTCCCCTCCCACTTCAGCCCATGGGGCCCTCCGGATGGGTGGCCCCACCGGTGGACTTCCGGTGGTCCCAGACATTACCGGAGACCCAAACTTTCCGATGGCGAAATACCACTTCCTATATATTATTCTTTACCTTGGACCATTCCAAACTCCTCGTGACGTCCGGGATCTCGGGACTCCGAACAACATTCGGTAGTCACATACTAGTCTTCCTACTAACCCTAGCGTCACCGAACCTTAAGTGTGTAGACCCTACGGGTTCGGGAGACACGCAGACATGACCGAGACGACTCTCGGGCAATAACCAACAGCGGATCTGGATACCCATGTTGGCTCCCACATGCTCCTCGATGATTTCATCGGTTGAACCACGATGTCGAGGATTCGATCAAACCACAGATGCAATTCCCTTTGTCAATCGGTACGTTACTTGCCCGAGACTTGATCGTCGGTATCCCAATACCTTGTTCAGTCTCGTTACCGGCAAGTCACTTTACTCGTACCGTAATGCATGATCCCGTGGCCAACACCTTGGTCACCTTGAGCTCATTATGATGATGCATTACCGAGTGGGCCCAGAGATACCTCTCCGTCATACGGAGTGACAAATCCCAGTCTCGATCCATGTCAACCCAACAGATACTTTCGAGATACCGTAATGCACCTTTATAGTCACCCAGTTACGTTGTGACGTTTGATACACCCAAGGCACTCCTACGGTATCCGGGAGTTACACGATCTCATGGTCGAAGGAAGAGATACTTGACATTGGCAAAGCTCTAGCAAACGAACTACACGATCTTTTATGCTATGCTTAGGATTGGGTCTTGTCCATCACATCATTCTCCTAATGATGTGATCCCGTTATCAACGACATCCAATGTCCATAGTCAAGAAACCATGACTATCTGTTGATCACAACGAGCTAGTCAACTAGAGGCTCACACTACAAGAAATATGATCAATTATGACTCCCCATTTTGGTCGTTGATTCGTCATTGTTATCGTTTATTGACCTTTTTTTGACCAAGTTATGAAGGTCAACAGTTGGCCGTCAAGAACAAACAAATGTGACCTTTTCTAAAATTTTCGTCATGGCCACCCTTGACCAAAATTAAGGTCATGAAATCTAAGACCAAAATTATGGTCATTACTAATGAGCCTAGACCACGTAGGATCTGATGTGGCCGAGCCACATGGCATTGTCCACGTGGCACATTTGATGACGTGGCAAAAATGATGACATGGATGCCATGTAGGAACAAGTCCAAATCAATTGTTTTAATGGGCTGAGCCCAATAATCCAGTCCACTTCTCAAATTAATTTTGGGCCATATGCATGGGCCAAGCCCAACATATCAGCCTGTTCATAATGTTCATTCTTGGGCCAAGGCATGCATACCATTTATTCAATCCATCAATAACTGGGCCAGCCCATTTCTATCAAACAAATACATATTAAATATTTTTTCTATCAAAAAAAACTACATTGAGCCTTGAAACGGTCCAGCCCACTCACACAATTTAGTAGTATTTTGTTCCAGCCCTTACTGAAGGGTGACCAACAACAACCAATAGTGTCTCAAAAAGAAAATTTCATTACACAATTTTGCAGTCAACCAACACAGGAGAATATAATCACAATAATAATAGAATTCTCCAGGATTTCAATAATTTAGGCTTGGAGAGGACTACGATCTGGTTGTTGAGCGTCTTCCTGGCTGCACCCTTGGAGAGAGGGCAGTGGCAGGTCACGTACATGGACATAAGCCGCACCAACAACCCTTGGACGCTGTCACCACCAGAGAGGAGGTGCCTTGCATACGGGCTCGTTCGGGCCTGCGAGAGGAAGAATGAGGTGGGGGTCAGTAAGCATCAAGGATGCTGTTGTTCTGGGTCAAGCTAAGTAAAAAAAATTAAGGGCATAACAGATTCAAGTCAACAAAAATTAACATGTGTACCATCTTGCGCAAACTATCATAATTTATAAAAGATACAAAACAAAATATGCAAACAGCTGTACAGTGGTTAAGTGCTTATATTTATATCATATCAAGCATTAGCATTTAGCGACAGTGATGATCAACTACACTATTCACATATCATGAATAATTAATCCTCAAGATGCAGAACTCTTATTTACAATAGTTTGTGTTTTAAAATATGCCATCTTGAAGCATCACACTAGCAAATGATAGGAAAGATCGCAGTAAAAAGCTCTGCGCTGATCAAGTATACTATAAGCATAAAAATGCCCAAACAAGCTCATTGTGCATTTTCTTTTTCAGCATGAGACACAATTATCATAAGTAACCACTAGGAAAATAACTTGCTATCTACAGGCCCTATTATCGGCAACAAGAACATTAGGCAATGAAGAACAATATATTTCCAATGCAATCTGTTAGCCAAACACACCCTGCCACCCCAATTATCTCACGATCCAATAAAATGTCTAGAAAAATCTATTGAATGGCATCGGTCCCAATTTCTATCCTGTGTGCTTCAGGCAGCAAATTGGGAGGTTCACGATCTTAGCATTTTTCAAGATGCTCATGCAATAGAAATTATATTGGATACCACAAAATAAGATGGCATATTAGGAGGTTTCTCTAAAGTCCAACATCTATAAAATTCAACAAGTGATTGTTAATAAGACCGGAGAAGGGAACAACTTTATATAGCAGAACACTAACTGTACTAGAGTACAGGAGGCAATATAATAACTCAACAAAAGGTTCGGAAAATACTAAATAGAGCAAGACATTATTTTTGTGCCCCAGGAAATCTGTCTTAGGCCCTCAGCTCAAGTATTTCATACTTTCAGGAAGACATTGCACAATTGCTAATGATATTCAGTTGGAGATTCAGAGTAACCCAGTTTGATTAGCTTTTCACAAACCGTTGTATAATGTACATCTTCACAGCATGAAAAACTGTAAATTTAATTATTTGGTCATGAGATAAGCAACTATACTAGTCATTAACTGCCATTTTAACAACATCGTAAACATCCTACAAGACGGTGTCAAGGAAACGATTACAAGATAGCACCAAATACTTCAACATTTATTAACAGGCACAGGCCCATGCTCAGTTTACAGGGCCTATTTATTCAGCTAATTTACAGATCAGTTGTGTACTGTCTACAAAAATAAACATTTTGGTACCCCAAAGTTGCAGATCATGTATGATTGCCTAGTTTAAGAGCAGAATTCCAATGGAGACAACGCACATGTAGCAGGTGCGTAAAGGACATTTTTCAGGAAGTTTATGAATGAGAATATTAGCCTAGTAGCAGCAGCTTTGACAAATGAACAGATATTGGGTACACTTGCACATAAGCCAGGATCAACTCAAAATATTCTATCCTACTGAAAATCCATCTGCTACATAAAGAACTATCTAGTATCTAGGACAAATAGTTAGCACGGCCAGACTGAGAACATTCAATACTCACGAGAGGAAGAATAACTATAGGTCCCAGGACTGGGTACCTTTGCTTTGCTTGAGGGCCGGCCATGGTCTCCTCTTGCTCTTGGTGTTGATGGAGTGCGCCGTGCCGAGTCCCATCACCTACTTGACGAACAGGTCAGGTCCTGCGACGAACCCGTCCATCAGAGAAGCGGGCGCCGGCGGAGTAAGAGGACCGGCCAGATCGGTCAGATCTGAGCCGTCTCGCTGTGGACAAACACGAGAAGAAGCATCTCAGCACACCTTGTCATAAAAAAATCGACCGACGACGGCTCAGCTCAGCCTATGATTCCGCGAGAAAGAAGAGGAAATTTTCGATTGGGAAAGATGAGGGGCGCTTGCTACCAGTAGGTGTCGAGGCTGTCATCACGGAGGGAGAAGCCAGACCCTGCAGCCAGTGCCGCATGCTGCTCGATGAGGGCGCCGACCTCGCCGCCGCTGTCGTGCGCAAGGGCGCCTACTACTACGTCCTCGCCGGGATCACGCGTGGCGCGGACGGGGAGGAGATGGAGGCGGCGAGGAGATGTGGACGAGGGAGGAGGAGGTCGGCGGTGGTAGGTGGGGGTGGCGGCGGTGCCTCGATCGGATCTGGGAGAAAGATGGGACGAGGGATAGGAAGGCGGGGGCGGCGGGGTGCCTCGATCTAATCTGGGGAATGGGAGAGAATGAGGGTGGGTGGGTGGGTTAGGGTTTGGGTTTCTCTGGAGAAGCTCCACCGTTGATGGGTGTGTGATGGATGGCTCAGATCATTTCGGACTGGGCGATCCGCGTGATTGTGGTTCCTCGCTTCTCATTGGCCGGTTGTTTTATGCTAGAATCTTTAAAATATGGACCCAAATCTTCTACGTTTTTTAATAAAAAATTACAAATCTGTCTTGCAAAAAGGACCGCAACTTATTTTCAAAAATATTAGTCCACAACTTATTTACAATTAACTAAAATGTCAAGATGACAACTGTTTACAATTAAGCTAGAAAATCAAAACACTAGCGGCCCGACACTGCTTCATTGCAACTCCGTCGGTCCCGACAATGTTGGATCTTAGCACCGGCAGTCCCCGGCGATGCTCTGTTGCATCACCGGTGACTATTGCAGCATCACCTTCTGCTGCAACCCCCGACGACCTTGCGGCGCCACGCATGACCGGTGGCCACTACCCGGCAGCCAGCGGCACCACAAACCACTGCCCCACACCATGAGCTTCGACGCCCCTTGCATCAACAAATTTTAGTGCATACAAAAGACAGGAGGGGTGGTGGAAGGGAGGATGGCCGGCGCTGGGGCCGATGAGGAGGTCGTCGGCAGCGGGGATGGGGGAGGCCGGCGACGGGGTTGTGATGGCAGAGAGAGGGAGGTCGGGCAGAGGGGAGAGGGGGTTGGCTATATTTAATGCACAATTGAACAAATGGTTGGGTTTCAAAAGATTTTATCCACCTCGGGTGAAAAAGACAAATTTCCGCCGATTCAGCTGGAAACGGGTCAAATTTGAACTGTGGCTACCTCATAGTTTGCTCTTTATTTTTTCCAAAAATCATTTCCAGGTACATAAGTATCTATTTAATCATAGAAACACCAAAAAATTTCCAAGATTCAACCACTAGCTAGGAACGGTCATTCCCGCCGTTTTGACCGCATTTTGAAACGGGCATAAAAAATTCAAAAAAAAATCAAAAAATTGCAAAACCTTCGCATTGTGACATATTATGTGGCCAAGTTACCAGGAAAAATAATAAACTTGAAATACGGAAATTATTTTAAAAAAGTGTTCTCAGAAATGAGCTATCATGCATGAAGATTCAGGGCTTTCAAGCCAGATGATCAATCTTATGGCCACATTCATGGCATAGTTTGTTCAAATGATCTCATATTGTGCACAAGGGTGTATCTTGGAATTCTAAACAATGTTGCCTAAGGGAGTTTTCATTTTCTTTGCACGGAAAATGCATTTTCCATTTTCCGAGTGCCCGAAATGAGTTTTTTTGTGAAGGACCTACCATATATTTGAAGGAAATATGCCCTAGAGGCAATAA
The DNA here is from genome assembly GCA_021437245.1 of Aegilops speltoides. Lineage (NCBI taxonomy): Eukaryota > Viridiplantae > Streptophyta > Magnoliopsida > Poales > Poaceae > Aegilops > Aegilops speltoides. The sequence continues at coordinate 561,908,898 of CM038142.1, read as the reverse complement.
TAAAGTTATTATATATTTCCTCATATCATGATAAATGTCTATTATTCATGCTAGAATTGTATTAACCGGAAACATAATACATGTGTGAATATATAGACAAACAGAGTGTCACTAGTATGCCTCTACTTGACTAGCTTGTTAATCAAAGATGGTTATGTTTCCTAACCATGAACAAGGAGTTGTTATTTGATTAACAAGGTCACATCATTAGTTGAATGATCGATTGACATGACCCATTCCATTAGCTTAGCACACGATCGTTTAGTATGTTGCTACTGCTTTTATCCATGACATATACATGTTCTGTAACTATGAGATTATGCAACTCCGTTTACGGAGGAACACTTTGGTGCTACCAAACGTCACAACGTGGCGGGTGATTATAAAGGAGTACTACAGGTGTCTCCAAAGGCGATGTTGGGTTGGCGTATTTCGAGATTAGGATTTGTCACTCCGATTGTCGGAGAGGTATCTCTGGGCCCTCTCGGTAATGCACATCACTTAAGCCTTGCAAGCATTACAACTAATGAGTTAGCTGTGAGATGATGTATTACGGAACGAGTAAAGAGACTTGCCGGTAACGAGATTGAACTAGGTATTGGATACCGACGATCGAATCTCGGGCAAGTAACATACCGATGACAAAGGAACAACGTATGTTGTTATGCGGTCGACCGATAAAGATCTTCGTAGAATATGTAGGAACCAATATGGGCATCCAGGTCCCGCTATTGGTTATTGACGGAGACGTGTCTCGGTCATGTCTACATTGTTCTCGAACCGTAGGGTCCGCACGCTTAAGGTTTCGATGATGCTTATTATGAGTTTATGTATTTTGATGTACCAAGAAGTTGAGTCCCGGATGTGATCACGGACATGACGAGGAGTCTCGAAATGGTCGAGACATAAAGATTGATATATTGGAAGCCTATATTTGGAGTTCGGAATGGTTCCGGTGAAATCGGATTTTACCGAAAACCGGGGTTACGGAACCCTCCGGAGGCTATTGGGCCTTAGTGGGCCACGAGGGAGAAGAGGAAGGGCGGCCAGGGGGTGGCCGCCCCTCCCCTAGTCCGAATAGGACAAGGAGAGGGGGCGCCCCCTTCTCTCTTCCCTCCCCAATCCTACTCCAACAAGGAAGGGGGAGTCCTACTCCGGTGGGAGTAGGACTCCTCGGCCGCCTCCCTTGGGCGGCCGCACCTCCCCCTCCCTCCTTTATATCTGGGGCAGGGGGCACCCTAGAAGACACAAGTTTGATCTACGGATCGTTCCTTAGCCGTGTCGGTGCCCCTCCACCATATTCCACCTCGGTCATATCGTCGCTGCTTAGGCGAAGCCTGCGCCGATAGAACATCAAGATCGTCACCACGCTGTCGTCTTGACGGAACTCTCCCTCGACACTCGGCTGGATCGGAGTTCGAGGGGCGTCATCGAGCTGTCGTGTGTCAAGAACTCGGGGCGTCGAGTGCGGCGCCGGATCGGTCGGATCGCGAGGAGAACGTCGACTACTTCCTCTACATTGTGATCGCTTCGCCGGTCTCACGAGGGTGCGTAGACAACACTCTCCCTATCGTTGCTATGCATCACCATGATCTTGCGTGTGCGTAGAATTTTTTTGAAATTACTACGTTCCCCAACAAAGGTATCGAGCCTAGGTTTTATGGTTTGATGTTTTGCACGAGTAGAACACAAGTGAGTTGTGGACGATATAAGTCATCTGCCTACCAGCATGTCATACTTTGGTTCAGCGGTATTGTGAGATGAAGCGGCCGGACCGACATTACGCGTGACGCTTCGCGAGACTGGTTTCACCGCCACGAGCACTCGTTGCTTAAAGGTGATTGGCGGGTGTCTGTCTCTCTCACTTTAGTTGAACCGAGTGTGGCTCGCCGGTCCTTGAGAAGGTTAAACGGAGTCTATTTGACGAAATATCGTTGTGGTTTTGATGCGTAGGTGAGACTGGTTCTTGCTCAAGCCCGTAGCAGCCACGTAAAATTTGCAACAACAAAGTAGAGGACGTCTAACTTGTTTTTGCAGGGCATGTTGTGATGTGATATGGTCAAGACGTGATGCTATATTTTATTGTATGAGATGATCATGTTTTGTAACCGAAGTTATCGGCAATCGGCGGGAGCCATATGGTTGTCGCTTTATTGTATGCAATGCAATCGCTTGTAATGCTTTACTTTATCACTAAGCGGTAGCGATAGTCGTAGAAGCATAAGATTGGCGAGGCGACAACGATGCTACGATGGAGATCAAGGTGTCGCGCCGGTGGCGATGGTGATCATGGTGGTGCTGCAGAGATGGAGATCACGAAGCACAAGATGATGATGACCATATCATATCACTTATATTGATTTGCATGTGATGTTTATCTTTTATGCATCTTATCTTGCTTTGATTGACGGTAGCATTATAAGATGATCTCTCACTAAATTATCAAGAAGTGTTCTCCACAGTATGCACCGTTGCCAAAGTTAAATCGTGCCCGGACACCACGTGATGATCGGGTGTGATAAGCTCTCGTCCATCTACAACGGGTGCAAGCCAGTTTTGCACACGCAGAATACTCGGGTTATACTTGACGAGCCTAGCATATGCGAGATATGGCCTCGGAACACGGAGACCGAAGGTCGGCGTGAATCATATAGTAGATATGATCAACATAAGATGTTCACCATTGAAAACTACTCCATTTCACGTGATGATCGGTTATGGTTTAGTTGATTTGGATCACGTGATCACTTAGATGACTAGAGGGATGTCTGTCTAAGTGGGAGTTCTTAAGTAATATGATTAATTGAACTTAAATTTATCATGAACTTAGTCCTGGTAGTATTTTGCAAATTATGTTGTAGATCAATAGCTCGTGTTGTTGCTTTCATATGTTTGTTTTGATATGTTCCTAGAGAAACTGTGTTGAAAGATGTTAGTAGCAATGATGCGGATTCGATCCGTGATCGGAGGTTTATCCTCATTGCTGCACAGAAGAATTATGTCCTTAATGCACCGCTAGGTGACAGACCTATTGCGAGGAGCGGATGCGGGCGTTATGAGCGTTTGGCTAGCTCAATATGATGACTACTTGATAGTTTTGTGCACCATGCTTTATGGCTTAGAATCGGGACTTCAAAGATGTTTTGAACATCATGGACCATATGAGATGTTCCAGGAGTTGAAGTTAATATTTCAAGCAAATACCGAGTTAAGAGATATGAAGTCTCCAACAAGTTCTATAGCTAAAAGATGGAGGAGAATCGCTCAACTAGTGAGGATGTGCTCGATTGTGCAGGTACTTCAATTGCTTGAATCAAGTGGGAGTTAATCTTCCGAGATAAGATAGTGATTGACGAATTCTCTAGTCACCATCACCAAGTTAGTAGAACTTCGTGATGAACTATAGTATGCAAGGGATGACGAAAAACGATTCCCGAGCTCTTCGTGATGTTGAAATCGACGAAGGTAGAAATCAAGAAAGAGCATCAAGTGTTGATGGTTGACAAGATCACTAGTTTCAAGAAAAGGGCAAAGGGAAAGAAAGGGGAACTTCAAGTAGATTGACAAGCAAGTTGTCACTCCAACGAAGAAGCCCAAAGCTGAACCAAAGCACAAACGAGTGCTTACACTGCAAAGGGAATGGTCCTTTGAAGCGGAAATGCCACAATATTTGGTGGGTAAGAAGGATGGCAAAATGAACAAGGGTATATTTGATATACAGGTTATTGATGTGTGCCTTACTAGTGTTTATAGTAGCCTCTGAGTATTTGATACTTGTTCGGTTGCTAAGATTAGTAACTCGAAACGGGAGTTGCAGAATAAACAGAGACTAGTTAAGGGTGTAGTGACGATGTGTGTTGGAAATAGTTCCAAGATTGATATGATCATCATCGCACACTCCCTATACTTTCGGGATTAGTGTTAAACCTAAATAAGTGTTATTTGGTGTATGCGTTGAGCATGAATATGATTTGATCATGTTTATTGCAATACGGTTATTCATTTAAAATCAGAGAATAATTGTTGTTCTGTTTACATGAATAAAACCTTCAATGGTCATACACCCAATGAAAATAGTTTGTTGGATCTCGATTGTAGTGATACACATATTCATAATATTGAGGCCAAAAGATGCAAAATTAATAATGATAGTGCAACTTATTTGTGGCACTGCCGTTTGGGTCATATCGGTGTAAAGCGCATGAAGAAACTCCATAAAGATGGATTTTCGGAATCACTTGGTTATGAATCATTTGATGCTTGCGAACCGTGCCTTTTGGGGAAGATGACTAAAACTCCGTTCTTGAACAATGGAGCGAGCTACCGACTTATTGGAAATAATACATCTTGATGTATGCGCACCAATGAGTATGAAGGCTCGTGGCAAGTATCGTTATTTTCTGACCTTCACAAGATGATTTGAGCAGATATGGGTATATCTACTTGATGAAACATAAGTCTGAAATAGTTGAAAGGTTCAAAGAATTTTAGAGTGAAGTGGAAAATCATCGTAACAAGAAAATAAAGTTTCTGCGATCTGATCGCGGAGAGGAATATTTGAGTTACGAGTTTGGTCTTCAATTAAAACAATGTGGAATAGTTTCACAGCTCACGCCACCGGAACACCACAACGTTATGGTGTGTCCGAGCGTCAGAATCGCACTTTATTGGATATGGTGCGATCTATGATGTCTCTTCTGATTTACCAATATTTTTTGGGGTTATGCATTAGAGACAGCTGCATTCACATTAAAAGGGCACCATCTAAATCCGTTGAGACGACAACATATGAACTGTGGTTTAGCAAGAAACCCAAGTTGTCATTTCTTAAAGTTTGGGGCTGCGATGCTTATGTGAAAAAGTTTCATCTGATAAGCTCGAACCCAAATCGAAGAAGTCGTCTTCATAGAATACCCAAAGGAAATAGTTGGGTACACCTTCTATCACAGATCCGAAGGCAAGATATTCGTTGCTAAAATGGATCCTTTCTAGAAAGGAGTTTCTCTCGAAAGAAGTGAGTGGGGAAAGTAGAGCTTGATAAGGTAATTTGTACCTTCTCCCGAATTGGAAAGTATTTCATCACGGAAATCAGTTCGATGATTCCTACACCAATTAGTGAGGAAGCTAATGATGATGATCATGAAACTTGAGATCAAGTTACTACAGAACCTCGTAGGTCTACAGTACAGTCCGCACTAGAGTGGTACGGTAATCCTGTTCTGGAGGTCGTGTTACTTAACCATGACAAACCTACGAACTATGAGGAAGCGATGATGAGCCCAGATTCCGCAAAATGGCTTGAGGCCATGAAATCTGAGATGAGATCCATGTATAAGAACAAAGTGTGGACTTTGATGGATTTGCCCGATGATCGGCAAACCATAAAAAATAAATGGATCTTCAAGAGGAAAACGGACGCTGATAGTAGTGTTACTATCTACAAAGCTAGACTTGTCGAAAAAAAAGGTTTTTGACAAAGTTCAAGATGTTGAATACGATGAGATTTTCTCACTCGTATCGATGCTTAAAAGTCTGTCCGAATCATGTTAGCAATTGCCGCATTTTATGAAATCTGGCAAATGGATAAACAAAACTGCATTCCTTAATGGAGTTATTAAAGAAGAGTTGTATGTGATGCAACCAAGAGGTTTTGTCGATCCTAAAGGTGTTAACAAAATGTGCATCTATGGACTGGTGCAAGCATCTCGAAGTTGGAATATACGCTTTGATAAGTTGATCAAAGCACATAGTTTATCTGAGACTTGCGAAGAAGCATGTATTTACTAGAAAGTGAGTGGGAGCACTACAGCATTTCGATAAGTATATGTGAATGACATATTGTAGATCGGAAATAATGTAGAATTATTCTGCAAAGCATAAAGGAGTGTTTGAAAGAAGTTTTTCAAAGAAAGACCTCGGTGAAGCTGCTTACATATTGAGCATCAAGATCTATAGAGATAGATCAAGACACTTGATAAGTTTTTCAATGAGTACATACCTTGACAAGATTTTGAAGTAGTTCAAAATGGAACAGTCAAAGAAAGAGTTCTTGCCTGTGTTACAAGGTGTGAAATTGAGTAAGACTCAAAACCCGACCACGACAAAAGATAGAAAGAGAATGAAAGTCATTCCCTATGCCTTGGCCATAGGTTCTATAAAGTATGCCATGATGTGTACCAGATCTATTGTATACCCTACACTGAGTTTGGCAAGGGAGTACAATAGTGATCTAGGAGTAGATCACTGGACAACGGTCAAAATTATCCTTAGTGGAATAAGGATATGTTTCTCGATTATGGAAGTGACAAAAGGTTCGTCGTAAAGGGTTACGTCGATGCAAGTTTTGACACGATCCGGATGACTCTAAGTCTCGATCTAGATACATATTGAAAGTGGGAGCAATTAGTTAGAGTAGCCGTGCGAGCATTGTAGACATAGAAAAATTGCAAAATACATAACGGATCTGAATGTGAAAGACCCGTTGACTAAGACTCTCTCACAAGCAAAACATGATCACACCTTAGTACTCTTTGGGTGTTAATCACATAGCGATGTGAACTAGATTACTGAATCTAGTAAACCCTTTGGGTGTTGGTCACATGGCGATGTGAACTATGGGTGTTAATCACATGATGATGTGAACTATCGATGTTAATCACATGGTGATGTGATCTAGATTATTGACTCTAGTGCAAGTGGGAGACTGAAGGAAATATGCCCTAGAGGCAATAATAAAGTTATTATATATTTCCTCATATCATGATAAATGTCTATTATTCATGCTAGAATTGTATTAACCGGAAACATAATACATGTGTGAATATATAGACAAGCAGTGTCACTAGTATGCCTCTACTTGACTAGCTTGTTAATCAAAGATGGTTATGTTTCCTAACCATGAACAAGGAGTTGTTATTTGATTAATAAGGTCACATCATTAGTTGAATGATCTGATTGACATGACCCATTCCATTAGCTTAGCACACGATCGTTTAGTATGTTGCTACTGCTTTTATCCATGACATATACATGTTCCTGTAACTATGAGATTATGCAACTCCGTTTACGGAGGAACACTTTGGGTGCTACCAAACGTCACAACGTAATCGGGTGATTATAAAGGAGTACTACGAGTGTCTCCAAAGGCGGATGTTGGGTTGGCGTATTTGAGATTAGGATTTGTCACTCCGATTGTCGGAGAGGTATCTCTGGGCCCTCTCGGTAATGCACATCACTTAAGCCTTGCAAGCATTACAACTAATGAGTTAGCTGTGAGATGATGTATTACGGAACGAGTAAAGAGACTTGCGTAGCGAGATTGAACTAGGTATTGGATACCGGCGATCGAATCTCGGGCAAGTAACATACCGATGACAAAGGGAACAACGTATGTTGTTATGCGGTCCGACCGATAAAGATCTTCGTAGAATATGTAGGAACCAATATGGGCATCCAGGTCCGCTATTGGTTATTGACGGAGACGTGTCTCGGTCATGTCTACATTGTTCTCGAACCGTAGGGTCCGCACGCTTAAGGTTTCGATGATGGTTATTATGAGTTTATGTATTTTGATGTACGAAGAAGTTGAGTCCGGATGTGATCATGGACATGACGAGGAGTCTCGAAATGGTCGAGACATAAATATTGATATATTGGAAGCCTATATTTGGAGTTGAATGGTTCCGGTGAAATCGGATTTTACCGAAAACCGGGGTTACCGGAACCCTTTCGGAGGCTATTGGGCCTTAGTGGGCCACGAGGGAGAAGAGGAAGGGCCGGCCGGGGGTGGCGCGCCCCTCCCCTAGTCCGAATAGGACAAGGAGAGGCGGCGCCCCCTTCTCTCTTCCCCCCCAATCCTACTCCAACAAGGAAGGGGAGTCCTACTCCGGTGGGAGTAGGACTCCTCCGCAACGCCTCCCTTGGGCGGCCGCACCTCCCCCTCCCTCCTTTATATCACGGGGCAGGGGGCACCCTAGAAGACACAAGTTTGATCTACGGATCGTTCCTTAGCCGTGTGCGGTGCCTCCCTCCACCATATTCCACCTCGGTCATATCGTCATGAAGCTTAGGCGAAGCCCTCGCGCGATAGAACATCAAGATCGTCCCACGCCGTCGTCTTGACGGAACTCTCCTCGACACTCGGCTGGATCGGAGTTCGAGGGACGTCATCGAGCTGTCGCGTGTCAAGAACTCGGGGCGTCGATAACGACGCCGGATCGGTCGGATCGCGAGGAGAACGTACGACTACTTCCTCTACATTGTGATCGCTTCCGCTTCGGTCTACGAGGGTACGTAGACAACACTCTCCCCTATCGTTGCTATGCATCACCATGATCTTGCGTGTGCGTAGGAAATTTTTTGAAATTACTACGTTCCCCAACAATATTTATTGCAAAATTGGACCAAATAAATTTTCTAGAATACTAGGCCATATTTAATGCACAATTGACAAAATGGTTGGGTGTCAAAAGTTTTGATCCACCTCTTGTGAAAAAGACAAATTCCCGCCGATTCAATAGGAAGCGGGTCAAATTTGAACTGCAGCTTGCAGCTGCCTCATAGTTTACTATTTATTTTTCCCAAAAATAATTTATAGTTACAAAGGTACCTATTTAATCATAAATACATGGTTTGGTGGTGATACGTCGAGGTTTGGGCAGTGGCCGAGGCCCCCAACTCTAGAGCGCGTAAACTCGCATGCCCGTCGCGTGGTCACCGCTTGACAGTGGCGTTGCCATGTGTTCTGGGCAGCCTAGGCATGTCTAGTGGGTTGGGCACTCCCCAGGTAGGTGCTAGGAAGAAAATTACAACATAAGATTCTCACGAGGAGACCGATCGATGCTCAAACATGAATTAGCAGCCAAGTGTTTGATTAGCGGTACGGGAAATGTACATGGCTAATGGGCGTGAGTTTTGGCTGAGGATGATCAGTTACTAAGAAGACCGTCTTCACAAATTTTCAGCTCAAAACGAGGAGCCTAGGTGGTACTTGCTTTGCAAACTACCACACTGGACATAAATACGAATGCTAAAGCTCGGCCCAAAATAATGAACGGATTGAGCTGGCATTTGGTGGAGGATGGTTATTTGGGCATAGGAAAGCACTGTAGAAAATGAATACTATTTGGACATGCCAAAGTGGTACTTTCTTCACAAACTGTTGTTTTGAACAGAATAGGAAAATGAATATTTTTGAATTATTTTTGAACTAGGCAAGGAAGGTTTTTTACATATTTGACGAAGATATGACCCAAAGAATTTATGAGATTTTTTTGGGAATTTTGGGAATGACAGAAATATAGGTTGCTTCACAACCTAGGGCAAAAACTGCCACATGGACATGACACATAGGCAAAACTGATGAGGTGGCGCCTAGTCATAGCAAACCACCACAATTTACAAGGTTATGACCATCTATATTGGTCATGATCAGCTAGAAATAAGGCAGCGGACTAGTGCTATCTGCTTTATGACCATTTCGTGTAAGGAAATTGTGACCTTTCTGACCAAAATGGTCGCAATGGTTTAGGGTTTGGAGCCCTCCGAACAGCTTTTGACCAATTGGTCTTAAATGGTCATAGATCTATGACCAATTCTTCCAGGGTCACTGACAGAAGGTCACTAATTAACATATTTCTTGTAGTGTCACTAGGGACATATTGTGGTCTAAGTGTTCACACGTGTATTACGATTTCCGGATAATACAGTTATAGCATGAACAAAAGACAATTATCATGAACATTGAAATATAATAATACTTTTATTATTGCCTCTAGGGCATATTTCCAACAGTCTCCCACTTGCACTAGAGTCACCAATCTAGTTACATTGTGATGAATCGAACACCCATAGAGTTCTGGTGTTGATCATGTTTTGCACGCGAGAGAGGTTTAGTCAATGGATCTGCGACATTCGGATCCGTGTGCACTTTGCAAATCTCTATGTCTCAATCTTGAACATTTTCACGGATGGAGTTGAAATGGCGCTTGATGTGCTGGTCTTCTTGTGAAACACTGGCTCCTTAGCAAGGGCAATAGCTCCAGTGTTGTCACGAAAGAGTTTGATCGGCCCGACGCATTGGGTATGACTCCTAGGTCGGTGATGAACTCCTTCACCCAAATCGCTTCATGTCTGCCTCGAGGCTGCCATGTACTCCGCTTCACACGTAGATCCCGCCACGGCGCTCGCTTGCAATTGCATGACCATCGCTTCCACCATTCAACATATACACGTATCCGGTTTGTGACTTAGAGTCATCGGATCTGAGTCGAAGCTAGCGTCGGCGTAACCCTTCTGACGAGCTCTTCGTCTTCTCCATAAACGAAACATGTCCTTTGTCCTTTTCGGTGCTTCAGGATATTCTTGACCGCTGTCCGGTGTTCCTTGCGGGATTACTTTGGTATCTTGCAACCAAACTTACGGCAAGGTTTACATCGGTGCAGTACACAACATGGCATACATAATAGATCCTATGGCTGAAGCATAGGGATGACACTCATCTCTTCTTTATCTTTTGCCGTGGTCGGTGACCGAGCTGAGCTCAATCTCACACCTTGTAACATAGGCAAGAACCCCTTCTTGGACTGATCCATTTTGAACCTCTTCAAAATCTTATCAAGGTATGTGCTTTGTGAAAGACCTATGAGGCGTCTCGATCTATCTCTATAGATCTTGATGCCTAATATATAAACAGCTTCTCCAAGGTCCTTCATTGAAAAACACTTATTCAAGTAGGCCTTAATGTTTGATGAAGTTTTGTATCATTTCCCATCAATAGTATGTCATCTACATATAATAGGAGAAATGCTACAGAGCTCCCACTCACTTTCTTGTAAACGCAGGCTTCTCCATAAGTCTGCATAAACCCAAACGCTTTGATCATCTCATCAAAACGAATGTTCCAACTCCGAGATGCTTGCACCAGTCCATAAATGGATCGCTGGAGCTTGCATACTTTGTTAGCGTTCTGAGGATCGACAAAACCTTCCGGCTGCATCATATACAGCTCTTCCTTAAGATGTCCGTTAAGGAATGCCGTTTTGACGTCCATCTGCCATATCTCATAATCATAGTATGCGGCAATTGCTAACATGATTCAAACGGACTTCAGCTTCGCTACGGGAGAGAAAGTCTCGTCATAGTCAATCCCTTGAACTTGTCGATAACCCTTAGCGACAAGTCGAGCTTTATAGATGGTAACATTACCATCCGCGTCCGTCTTCTTCTTAAAAATCCATTTGTTTTCTATCGCTCGCCGATCATCGGGCAAGTCTGTCAAAGTCCATACTTTGTTTTCATACATGGATTCTATCTCGGTTTCATGGCTTCAAGCCATTTGTTGGAATCCGGGCCCGCTTATCGCTTCTTCATAGTTCGAAGGTTCACCGTTGTCTAACAACATGATTTCCATGACAGGGTTGCCGTACCACTCAGTGCGGGCGTGTCCTCGTGGACCTTCGAAGTTCAAGAGCAACTTGATCCGAAGTACCTTGATCATCATCATTGTTTTCCTCTTGATTGGTGTGGGCATCACAGAACGGTTTCTGCCTTGCACCACTTTCCCGTTCGAGAGGTAGTACTTCATCGAGTTCTACTTTCCTCCCACTTACTTCTTTCGAGAAAACTCTTTTCCGAAAGCATCCGTTCTTGGCAACAAAGATCTTGCCTTCGGATCTTAAGTAGAAGGTATACCCGACAGTTTCCTTAGGGTATCCTATGAATACGCATTTTTCCGACTTGGGTTCGAGCTTTTCAGGTTGAAGTTTCTTGACATAAGGCATCCCCAAACTTTTAGAAACGATAGCTTAGGTTTCTTCCCAAACCATAATTCATACGGTGTCGTCTCAACGGATTTAGACGGTGCCCTATTTAAAGTGAATATAGCTGTCTCTAGAGCGTATCCCCAAAATGATAGCGGTAAATCGGTAAGAGACATCATAGACCGCACCATATCCAATAGAGTGCGATTACGACGTTCGGACACACCGTTTCGCTGAGGTGTTCCAGGCGGTGTGAGTTGTGAAACGATTCCACATTTCCTTAGGTGTGTGCCAAATTCGTGACTTAAGTATTCTCCTCCACGATCTGATCGTAGGAATTTTATCTTTCGGTCACGTTGATTCTCCACCTCATTCTGAAATTCCTTGAACTTTTCAAAGGTTTCAGACTTGTGTTTCATTAAGTAAACATACCCATATCTACTCAAGTCATCAGTGAGAGTGAGAACATAACGATATCCTCCGCGAGCCTCAACGCTCATTGGACCGCACACATCGGTATGTATGATTTCCAACAAGTTGGTTGCTCGCTCCATTGTTCCGGAGAACGGAGTCTTGGTCATTTTGCCTAAGAGGCATGGTTCGCATGTGTCAAATGATTCATAATCAAGAGACTCTAAAAGTCCATCAGCATGGAGCTTCTTCATGCGCTTGACACCAATGTGACCAAGGCGGCAGTGCCACAAGTATGTGGGACTATCGTTATCAACTTTACATTTTTGGCATCCACACTATGAACATGTGTAATATTACGCTCGAGATTCATTAAGAATAAACCATTGACCATCGGAGCATGACCATAAAACATATCTCTCATATAAATCGAACAACCATTATTCTCAGACTTAAATGAGTAGCCATCTCGTATTAAACGAGATCCAGATACAATGTTCATGCTCAAACTTGGCACTAAATAACAATTATTAAGGTTTAAAACTAATCCCGTAGGTAAATGTAGAGGCAGCGTGCCGACGGCGATCACATCGACTCTGGAACCATTCCCGACGCGCATCGTCACCTCGTCCTTCGCCAGTCTCCGTTTATTCCGCAGCTCCTGCTGTGAGTTACAAATATGAGCAACGGCACCGGTATCAAATACCCAGGAGTTACTACGAGTACTGGTAAGGTACACATCAATTACATGTATATCAAATATACCTTTGGTGTTGCCGGCCTTCTTATCCGCTAGGTATTTGGGGCAGTTCCGCTTCCAGTGACCCTTCTCCTTGCAATAAAAGCACTCAGTCTCAGGCTTGGGTCCATTCTTTGACTTCTTCCCGGCAACAGGCTTACCGGGCGCGACAATATCTTTGCCGTCCTTCTTGAAGTTCTTCTTACCCTTGCCCTTCTTGAACTTAGTGGTCTTCTTGACCATCAACACTTGATGTTCTTTCTTGATTTCAGCCTCTGCTGACTTGACATCGAGAACACTTCAGAATGGTTTTCACCATCCCCGCATGTTGTAGTTCATCACAAAGCTCTTGTAGCTTGGTGGGAGCGATCGGAGGATTCTGTCAATGACCACCTCATCAGGAGGTTAATGTTCACTGGGTCATACGGTTGTGCAACCTGACATCTTCAAGATGTGCTCACCGATGAACTATTTTCCTCCATCTTACAACTGTAGAACTTGTCGGAGACATCATATCTCTCGACCGGGCATGAGCTTGGAAAACTAGTTTCAGCTCTTGAACATCTCATATGCTCATTGATGCTCAAAACGCTTTTGGAGCCCGGTTCTAAATCAGTAAAGCATGCCGCCTTGAGCGAGGGAGTAATCATCGGACGAGTTTGCCAAGCATTCATAATGTCTTGGTTCTCTCGGACGGGGCGTCACCTAGCGGTCCTTCTAGGACATATTGCTTCTGGCAGCTATGAGGATGATCCTCGGGTTCGGACCCGATCTGTATAGTTGCTGCCATCATCTTTCAGCTTGGTTTTCTCTAGGAGCAGCGTTGAAGTTCATGTTGACATTAGCGTTGGCCATTTGATCTACAAGACATATTTGCAAGGTTTTAGACTAAGTTCATGATAATAAAGTTCTAATCAAATTACGAACTCCCACTTAGATTAGACATCCTCTAGTCATCTAAGTGTTACACGATCCGAGTCGACTAGCCCGTGTCCGATCATCACGTGAGACGGACTAGTCATCGTCGGTGAACATCTTCATGTTGATCGTATCTTCCATACGACTCGTGTTCGACCTTCGGTCTCCATGTTCCGAGGCCATGTCTGTACATGCTAGGCTCGTCAAGTTAACCCTAAGTGTTTTCATTGTGTAAAACTGTCTTACACCCGTTGTATGTGAGCGTAAGAATCCATCACACCCGATCATCACGTGGTGCTTAGAAGCGACGAACTGTAGCAACGGTGCACGCTTAGGGAGAACACTTCTTGAAATTTTGTAAGGATCATCTTATTTACTACCGTCGTCCTAAGTAAACAAGATGCATAAACATAATAAACATCACATGCAATTATATAGTTGTGACATGATATGGCCAATATCATAAAGCTCCATTGATCTCCATCTTCGGGGCTCCATGATCATCTTGTCACCGGCTTGACACCATGATCTCCATCATCATGATCTCCATCATCGTGTCTTCATGAAGTTGTCACGCCAACGACTACTTCTACTTCTATGACTAACGTTTAGCAATAAAGTAAAGTAGTTTACATGGCGTTCTTCAATGACACGCAGGTCATACAAAAAATAAAGACAACTCCTATGGCTCCTGCGGTTGTCATACTCATCGACATGCAAGTCGTGAATCCTATTACAAGAACATGATCTCATACATCACAATTCATCATTCATCATAACTTCGGCCATATCACATCACATGATCAATCGCTGCAAAAACAAGTTAGGCGTCCTCTAATTGTTGTTGCATCTTTTACGTAGCTGCGATTGGGTTCTAGCAAAACGTTTTCTTACCTACGAATCACCACAACGTGATTTTGTCAACTTCTATTTACCCTTCATAAGGGCCCTGTTCATCGAATCCGCTCCAACTAAAGTGGGAGAGACAGACACCCGCCAGCCACCTTATGCAACTAGTGATGTCAATCGGTGGAACCGGTCTCACGTAAGCGTTACGTGTAAGGTTGGTCCGGGCCGCTTCATCCCACAATACCGTTGAAGCAAGAAAAGACTAGTGGAGGCAAGTAAGTTGACAAGATCCACGCCCACAACAAATTGTGTTCTACTCGTGCATTAGAGAACTACGCATAGACCTAGCTCATGATGCCCTTTGTTGGGGAGCGTTGCGAAAAATTAAAAATTTCCTACGGTTTCACCAAGATCCATCTATGAGTTCATCTAAGCAACGAGTCATGGGAGAGAGTTTGCATCTACATACCACTTGTAGATTGCGTGCGGAAGCTTGCAAGGTGATGATGGAGTCGTACTCGACGTGATTCAAATCACCGATGTCCAAGTCTTGAGCGGACAGCACCTCCGCGTTCAACACACGTGCGGGACGGGAGACGTCTCCTCCTTCTTGATCCAGCAAGGGGAAGGAGAGGTTGAGGAAGCTCGCTCAACGGCAAAGACGACGACGTGGTGGTGTTGGTGCTGCAGTACTCCGACAGGGCTTCGCCAAGCGCTTACGGAGGAGGAGAGGTGTTGGGAAGGGGAGGGGCTGCGCCTTGGAGATGGGTACCGCAGCCCCTCCCTCCCCTTTATATAGGCCCCAGGCGCCCGCCCCGAGATCCAATCTCCAAGGGGCGGCGGCAAGGGGGAGTGCCCCCAAGCCAAGTGGGCGCCCCACCCCTAGGGTTTCAACCCTAGGCGCGGGGTGGGCCTGAGGCGCACCAGCCCACTATGGGCTGGTTCCTCCCACTTCAGCCCATGGGGCCCTCCGGGATGGGTGGCCCCACCGGTGGACCCCGGACCCTTCCGGTGGTCCCAGACATTACGGAGACCCGAAACTTTCCCGATGCCCGAAATACCACTTCCTATATATTATTCTTTACCTTCGGACCATTCCGAAACTCCTCGTGACGTCCGGGATCTCATCCGGGACTCCGAACAACATTCGATAGTCACATACTAGTCTTCCTACTAACCCTAGCGTCACCGAACCTTAAGTGTGTAGACCCTACGGGTTCGGGAGACGCACAGACATGACCGAGACGACTCTCGGGCAATAACCAACAGCGGGATCTGGATACCCATGTTGGCTCCCACATGCTCCTCGATGATTTCATCGGTTGAACCACGATGTCGAGGATTCGATCAAACCCTGTATGCAATTCCCTTTGTCAATCGGTACGTTACTTGCCCGAGACTTGATCGTCCGTATCCCAATACCTTGTTCAGTCTCGTTACCGGCAAGTCACTTTACTTGTACCGTAATGCATGATCCTGTGGCCAACACCTTGGTCACCTTGAGCTCATTATGATGATGCATTACCGAGTGGGCCCAGAGATACCTCTCCGTCATACGGAGTGACAAATCCCAGTCTCGATCCGTGTCAACCCAACAGATACTTTCGGAGATACCTGTAATGCACCTTTATAGTCACCCGATTCGTTGTGACGTTTGATACACCAAGGCACTCCTACGGTATCCGGAGTTACGATCTCATGGTCGAAGGAAGAGATACTTGACATTGGCAAAGCTTCTAGCAAACGAACTACACGATCTTTTATGCTATGCTTAGGATTGGGTCTTGTCCATCACATCATTCTCCTAATGATGTGATCCCGTTATCAACGACATCCAATGTCCATAGTCAGGAAACCATGACTATCTGTTGATCGGGCTAGTCAACTAGAGGCTCACTAGGGACATATTGTGGTCTAAGTGTTCACACGTGTATTACGATTTCCGGATAATACAGTTATAGCATGAACAAAAGACAATTATCATGAACATTGAAATATAATAATACTTTTATTATTGCCTCTAGGGCATATTTCCAACAGGTACTTATTCAGCAATATTTGTACCCACATACCCTTGGTCTCAACAGATAGTCTGCATATCCATTTGCTAAGTAGACATCTATTATTTACTTCTAAATTTTTTATCCCTACCCCTCCATGTTCATTTGGTCTACAAATAATATCCCATCTAGCCAATCTATATTTCTTCTTGGCCTCATCACTTTGCCAAAAAAAACCCGGGATCGATAGAAGTCTAGTCTTTTCCGTACCCCTACCGGCACTTCAAAGAAGGATAGAGGAACATCCGCGGACTTGTCAAAACCGAATTGATCAAGATTGGCAAGCCTCCATACGACATTAGCTTTCCCTTCCAGTAACTTAGTCTTTTTTCAAATCTATTTTCTATACATTTCCATTTCTTATTCGTTAAACACCTATGGTGAATTGGGATTCCTAGATAACTAAACGGTAGAGATCCCATTTCACAACCGAACAATTGTATGTATTCTTCTTGTTCCTCTTTCGCTCTCCCAAAGTAGACCAATTCGCTTTTGTTGAAGTTGACTTTTAGTCGAGACAATTGCTCGAATAGGCATAACACAAGCTTCATATCCCTAGCTTTTGCAATATCGTGTTCCATGAAAATCATAGTGTCATCTGCATACTGTATAATGGACACGCCCTCCTCTATAAGGTGGGGAACGAGTCCTCCTACTTGGCCGCTTTCTTTTGCCCGGCCAATAAGAAGTGCCAACATATCCGCTATAATGTTGAACAGCACAGGAGACATGGAGTTCCCCTGTCGTAGCCCCTTATGTGTCTGGAAGAAATGTCCAGTGTCATCATTGACCTTTATCCTGACACTGCCTTTCTCTATGAATGAATCCACCAGGGATCTCCAAGATTCATTGAACCCCTTCATATGTAAGGCTTGTTGGAGGAAAGGCCATTTGACCTTATGATATGCTTTCTCAAAATCCACTTTGAAGATAACACCATCTAGTTTCTTCGTATGAACTTCATGGAGTGTTTCATGCAGAATAACCACACCTTTTAGGATGTGCCGTCCTGGCATGAAAGCTGATTGAGTTGGTTGCACAACCGAATGTGCTATCTACGTCAACCTATTCGTGCCAATCTTAGTAAAAATATTGAAGCTAACATTGAGAAGACATATCGGTCCGAATTGCTCAATGCGAATAGCCTCCACCTTTTTTGGCAACATCGTCATTGTTCCAAAATTTAGGTGAAAAAGCTGCAAGTGGCCTGCGAACAAATCATGGAACATAGGCATAAGATCTTCCTTTATGATATGCCAACATTTGTTATAGAACTCCGCCGGGAACCCATCCGGCTCGGGGGTTTATTATGTTTCATTTGCGTTATTGCATCAAACACCTCTTTCTCAGTGAACTAAGCAGACAATACCTCATTCTCTTCAACATTGAGTTGAGGTATGTCCCCGATCGCACTCTCATCTAGAGATACGTACCTTTCTTCGGGGGCTCCGAAAAGATTCTTATAATAATTAGAGATGTACAATTTTAGGTTCTCATGTCCTACAATTGTACCCTCATCTTACTCAAGCTGAATTATCTATTTCTTTCTGTACTTCCCATTAGCTATCAAGTGAAAGAACTGAGTGTTCTCATCTCCTTGGACGATCTTAGAAACCTTTGCTCTAAGCGCCCATTTCATCTCATCCTCTCTCATGAGTGTTTGTAATTTCTTCTCAGCCTCATTCTTAATATTTCGCTCAGACATATTAAGAAGGGTGGATTCCGCTTTCACATCAAGCACCTTAATAATTTGCATCAGTCTTTTCTTTTCAACTTTATAAATGCCACTTTGATTTTTGGTCCAGCCTCTCAAGAACTGGCGCAGATGTCTATTTTTGTTTTGCCATCTCTCAACCGAAGACGACTCACCACACTCCCTGGCCCATTATGTCGATCCATGAAGCCCTCCTTCTCGAACCATCCTAATTGGAAAGAGAAAATATTTTTGTTTCCCACATGGGTCGCTTCCCCGGAATTGAGCAACAATGGGGTGTGATCAGAAATGGCCCTCTGTAAGAGACGCTCTCGCCCCTGCGACCCAATCTTGTTCTCTTTTACAGATTTTTCTCTTGATCGAGGAACATAAATTTCTTTCCTGGGTTTGTCGGCCTGGCCTCCTGGCACCAAAAAGAGAAACGTTATCTGGCGACGGTTCGTTAGGGGCTAACCCCAGCAAACATCCACTCTGCCATCGCACGAATCTCGGAGTAGAGCCAACGCCGCGTAGGATCGTTGGAGTGTTTCGTCGTGCAACTGCTTCTAGCCAATGCGTGTGTTTTTTTCTTCCAAAAATTTGTGAGTGTGCCTTTGTTCGAACCCATGACCTCCTATGTGTGCATAGGCGGCCAACACCACTGGACTTGTCTGTTTAAAATTCCAAATATATTTTTCGATCCTGAAAATCCCATGGCAGTTTTTTCTTTTGTACCATGGGATTTTTTAAAGAGGATAGCATTTTTACTATTGAGAGATGGCATTTTTTATTTTTTACGGCACCATAGTTCATTACTAAGCACATGGCATTTTCTTTATTAAAAATATGATGACATTTTTATTATAAGATAGCATTTTTGCTATAAGAAGATGTCATTTTCTATTATAAGAGGATGACATTTCTTATCATGGCATTTGTTTACCATGGCAGTTTTGTACAAAAGAGGATGACATTTTTTATAAAGAGGATGGGACTTTTATTCCTGGCATTTTTTTATAAAGAGGATGGTATTTTTTTATTATAGAAGGATGGCATTTTTTCATAAATAGGATGGCATTTTTTATTATAAGAGAATGTCATTTTTTTTATAAAGAGGATGGCATTTTTATTATAAGAGAATGGAATTTTTATAAGAGGATGACCTTTTTTTATAAGAAGATGACATTTTGCATCATGGCATTTATTATAGATTTGTCATGCATGATTTATATATGACGACTTTTTTCATTTTTGTGTACTAGCTATTATACATGAAAAATCTTTTGAGATGTGGTAGTTTACATATATATTTTCTTTCATTTTTTTATGTAATGGGATGCAAGGCCTAGTAAAAAGGACTGACTGGGCAGGGCTCGGCCGTCCCGGGGTCCTCCCCAGCGACCAGACGCCAAATATTGGGAGTGCTCCTCTACGGCGCCTTATGCGCCCGTTCGCTAGCGGGCGCTCGCGCAGCAGCCTCTCGTGGGCCGGCCCAGCTAGCACACTCACGTTTTCCGTTCTCCATCGCTCGCTCCTTCCCTTCCTTCGTGCACGTTTCGTTCGTTCGTTCTTTTTTTTTCTGTTCGTCCCTTCGTTCACAAAACTGAAAGCACATGGATCTGAAAAATTACGAATTTTAAAAACATTTCACGAATTTTACAAAGTTCATCAATTCTAAAAAAAGTTCATCAATTTTGAACACAAAAATTGAAAAAGTTGATCAAGTTTGAAAAAAAGATCATCGGATTTGAAATAAAGTTCATTACATTTGAAAAAAGTTCATCGGATTAGGAAAAAAGTTCACCGAATTAGAAAAAAGTTCACCGGTTTTCAAAAAAGTTCATCGAATTTGAAAAAAGGTCGTCGAATTTGAAAAAAGTTCATTGAATTTTTAAAAGGTTCATCAGATTTGAAAACAAGTTCATCGAATTTTCGCAAACTCATAAAATTCCAGAAAAACTCCATCTATTTTGCAGACGAAAAACTCGTGAAGAATGAAAAGTTTCACTAATTTGAAAAAGGAAAAAAAAAGAAAAAGAGGAAAAAAAAAAGGAAACATGTACATAATCACACCAACTGAACTGGCCTGGTGGATGTCGCCTCGCGCTCGGTACTCGCCGGTCACGGTTCGAAACTCAGTTCTCCCGTTGTTTTTGCAGTTTAGAACATAGAAAAAAAAAATTTAAAAATGGGCCGGCCCAACGTGACAAGGGGGGTATGCGCCCGTTAGTAAAAACAACTGTAGCGGGCTCTAAAGGCGCCAAATAGGATTTAGGAAATATTGGGGTCCTAAAAAAGGAGCTGTGACCGGTGGGCATAGCCCACCTCAATGAAAGCATGTCAGGGTCAAAGGCCGAGGAAGCCCTACAAGCGTATGTCTCGCTTCCAGCAAGACGGAAGAACACTTCGCAACCCCTCAAAAAAAAAAAAGGAAGAACACTTCGCAGCAAAGGCGACTTGAAATGGGACAACTCAATTTACCTAGCTTCGATTTTTCTCTAAGTTTGCTTCCTATATATGGTAGTTTGTATTGGGGGGTTACTACTGTTTTGTTTTTATATTTTCGAAAAATAATAACAAATACATATATTCTGGAAAAAAAATTACTCCCTCCAATCCATATTACTTGTTGATCAAATGGATGTATCTAGCATTGAAATATATCTAGATACATCCGTTTGAGCGATAAGTAATATGGACTAGAGGGAGTACTTAATTATTTTTAAATGTTCACTACAAATTTGACAAAAGTTAACTCTTCACAAAAATAAGTTTACTTTTTGATAAAATTTTGACAGCATAAAAAAATGTTCGTGACATTTAACCAACGTTCACACATTTCGAAATAATGTATGTGATTTTTATTGAAAATGTTATGCAATGTGAAAAACTGTTTGTTTAATTAAAAAATGTATCATACTCCCTTCATTTCAAAATACCTATCATGGTTTTAGTTCAAGTATATAAATTACATTTAAAAAAATGTTAATGATGTATTTCAAAATATTAAACACACAATGTGTACGAGAAAATACCAAAAGAAATACTTAAAAATAATAGTAATAAGAAATTTAAAATATTAAATGTGTGTAAAAAAATTCATTTGTGTGAAAAATGTATGCACGGGTTGAAAGAGAATAGAAAAGAAAGAGAACGCAAGGAAACTGTTCAAAATCAAGATATAAACTAAGGAAACCAAAAAATACAAAAAAAAAACAAAGATACCAGATAAAATTAAAGAAAATAATTGCAAAAGTAAAACCCTTATAAGGAAACCACAGAGGAAAAAAATGGTACCATCGCTACAGTATGTGCCGGCCCTGTAGCACGCGCGGCAGTGGTGAAACGGAGGTATGTCTCACAGCGGGCGAGACATAGCTACCGCAGAGGAAGCCACGCCTATCGGGCAACGCTATATCTCTCTTGCAGCGAATGCAACTACCACCTCGTCTCAAGCACAACATTTAGTAGGCCGGCTCAGTAGTGATTGTTACTCCCTCCGTTCCCAAATAATTGTCTTTCTAACCATCTCAAATGGACTACAATATACAGATGTATGTCGACATATTTTAGAGTATAGGTTCACTCATTTTGCTCCGTATATAGTCACTTGTTGAAATCTCTAAAGACAATTATTTAGGAACGGAGGGAGTAGTTGCCTTCATTCATTTGTTATTCTTCTTACTTTTATTTACATTTTTGAAAAACATATGTTTTTACCTAAATAATTGAAAGCCTTCATCACGCATTTTAAAAAATGTTTATGCAATGTAAATAAATTGTACGTGCAATTCTTAGTAAATATTTGTACCATTCAAAAAGTTTGTGACATTTAACAAACGAACTGGCATTACAAAGAAATGTTCATTTCATTTTTCAAATGTTTATATAATGTAAAAAAATAGACACATAATTTTGAAAAATCTGTCGCCCTATTCAGAAAGATGTCCGTGACATTTAATCATATTGTTCTTAAACTTAAACCATTAGGTGGACTACGTACGGAGCAAAATGAATGAATCTAAACTAAAAATGCATCTATATACATCCGTATGTGGTTCATAATGAAATCTCTATAAAGACTTACATTTAGGAACGGAGGGTGTATGTATTAAGAAAATGTTACAGTATATTAAATAAATGTACACCATGTATTTCGGAAAGATCTTTCAACATGTTCCTTCAATTTTTCTACCTGTATGCGAAAAAAGGTCAGAGTAGAACACATAGACCTGTATGTGAAAAAAGGTCAGAGTAGAACACATAGAAAAAGCCCACACGAAAGCTTCTGAAGCCATGAACCGTGAAATCACTAATTAAGGAGTACTCCTTGCGGAGATCACTCCAACTTCCCCAGGTTGCGACAAGTGGCGCTGCATCTCGCGCTTACTTGTCGCAACCCTGAGTTTTCCTTTTTTCGTAGATCCGTTTATTCAAAATGTTTTATCTCTTAAACCGTGCGTCCAAATCTCGAACCGCTTTCGCCATTGGATTCCTCGCGTCGAGATCTTCAAAACTAGATACCATGTTAATAGGTTTTGACGAACTTTTTTTTCATGAAAAAACCGGACGAAAAAAACCGACGGAAAAACCGAAGCGGGAACACTAGTTTTTTTTCCCTTTCCGAAAGAGGCACGCCCGTGCCTCTGACAAAATCACAAACGTGCCTCTCGCGGAAGAAAAAAAACAGAAAATGCGTTTTCTTTTTCTTTTTCGAAATAGGCACGCCCGTGCCTCTCGCAAAAGCACAACCGTGCCTCTGGCGGAAGCAAAATTATGCCTCTCGCGAAAGAAAAAAAACAGAAAATGCGTTTTATCCCTTTTCGAAAGAGGCACGCCCGTGCCTCTCGCGGGAAGCAAAACCGTGCCTCTCGCGAAAGCACAACCGTGCCTCTCGCGGAAGCAAAACCGTGCCTCTCGCGAAAGAAAAAAAAACAAAAAACATGTTTTTTCCCTTTACGAAAGAGGCACGCCCGTGCCTCTCGCGAAAGCACAACCGTGCCTCTCGCGGAAGCAAAACCGTGCCTCTCGCGAAAAAAAAAAAAAAAAACACGTTTTTTCCCTTTACGAAAGAGGCACGCCCGTGCCTCTCGTGAAAGCACAACCGTGCCTCTCGTGGAAGCAAAACCGTGCCTCTCGTGAAAGAAAAAAAAACAGAAAACGTGTTTTTTCCCTTTCCGAAAGAGGCATGCCCATGCCTCTCACGAAAGCACAACTGTGCCTCTCGCGGAAGCAAAACCGTGCCTCTCGCGAAAGAAAAAAAAACAGAAAACATGTTTTTTTTTTCGTTTCCAAGAGGCACGGCCGTGCCTCTCGCGAAAGCATAACCGTGCCTCTCGCGAAAACAAAATCGTGACTCTCGCGAAAAAAAATGCATTCTTTTGCGCAATTTATTTTTCAAAAAAAAATTTGGATCGAAAAGATAGGGAAGACCGGTAGAAAACCAAAAAGTAAAAAAACCCGAAAAAAACCCGTTTAAGAAGCCGAAAACGCGTGCGCAAAAATAGAAAAAACAAAATACAGAGGGAGCGCCCAGAGCACGATACGTGACGAATGGCTATGAGCGCGCCAAGTGGCGCTGATCATTGCGAGGCTCCCGAAGGAGCGCTCGTTAATTAGTTGCTCCCATGAACCGATCCTTTGAATATTCCCAAAACCACTCAAGGAAGCTATAATATTGGACCGACCCGTTAACGAAGGGCTAGAAGTTGGATGAGGGTATATCTGGCATTAAGCGAGACATAGCCCTCGTGATGCCGGCCGGGCTGGCCACTTCAGGAGATTTGCCCAACCCTGCCCAAGTTGAGAGAAAACCTCTGCGTGATTACTTTCTACTCCCTCCGTTCCTAAATATAAGTCTTTGTAGAGATTCACTATGAGCTACATACGGAGCAAAATGAGTGAATCTACACTCTAAATGCATCTATATACATCCGTATGTGGTTTATAGTAAAATTTCTACAAAGACTTATATTTAGGAACGGAGGAAGTAGCAAAAAAGGTTAAAGGTGATGGATAGATTGTCCATGGAACATTAGCTACATGCCATCTCATGCTGCTTGCCACCTCGGATCGATCATGATCAGCCTCACCGCCCTAGCTAGGCCATGAGTGACACGCCACGCCACGCCACACACACTCTCGAGCGAGCGTGGCACTTGAGATGTCGCCTATATCCATCCGATCATCTCTAGGCTTCTTAATCACTAGAGCTAGCTAGCCCCTATCAAAATGATGAGACCACCCACCACGCCACCACTACTTGTATTGCTAATTCTAGGAAGATTTTCCATTAGCGATGAGACGTACGTGCGCCATTAACCTCCACTATCTACTCTACTCGATTCCGTTTTTACTTCCTGGTCAGAATCATTAGTCGGGCATCTCCCAGTGCTTATATTAGTCTTTGCCAGTTGGTTCTGATAGCATTAAGTAATTAACGCCCACTGGTAGTACTAGTGGTGTCATCTCGCCTCCCCCACCGTTGAAAATTTGGGTGGCGCACAACAAAAGTTGATCTTGTGTGGTAAAAGTGGTAGGAGAAGCAAAACAAAATTTGTTCCCAGAGTTGTTCCTGTGAGCATCCCACCCCTCACTAATATGACTGCCAACAATAGTACTCCGACCAAATTAATATGGCTGCCAAGAAATGCATCTATATCTACTTTATTTCAACAAATCAGTGCATTCTTTTGATCATATCCTATATCCTATAGTTGATTCCCACTAAGTATAATCCTTTCAACATACAACTATGCTAATTCATTATGTCAGTATGGATGGACAAAGACCCGCATTTTCACATACACCATGCATGCTAGTCATATTTAATAAATATACTAAAACTATAAAATAATTAAATGTAATAAATTATATTTTTTTTTCAGTTTAAGTTCTAATATCATTCTTCTCAATACTAATATCTTTTTCTACTTAGTTAGACTGATCACTTCAGAAAATTGTGTCATAATATTGTGCGCATTCAGGACGCGGAGTTTTGGCTTTGGGGAGTATATGCTCCCCGGTGAACAGTAAATTAAATACATACAGTAAATAAATTCTTAATTTTTTGATCTTTTTGTAGATGTTCATGTTAGTTTAAAAAGCGTGCTTACCAATTTCCGTGCGAAACAGGATAGTAGTGCTTCGTCAGTGAAAATAAAACCAATTGTATAACATTTAGAGAGAACATTTGTTGTTTGACTTTTTTAACACAGGTCAAAATGCTCAAGCTTTTCCTTCAAAAATTGCTGGTAGCATTTGAGTGTGACAATGAACACGTCCATTTTTTTTTTCAAAAACATTGACCTTGGCAAAAATTCATTTTTTGCGGACAGGAGCATACACTCCCTAGACCCAAAAGCAATATCCGGTGCATTCAACTTATTTTATTTTATTTTATTTTATTTTTCTAAAGTGCACACATACCTAAACCTTAAACTCAAGCACCCACTTTTGTATCTACATTGGTTTCTCCCACCCTGCCAACCACATGTATATCAATATCATTTCTTCTCCACAACAAGCTGCCTGCCATCAGAAAGAAAAATGTCGTCGTCGATACTCCAGAAACTAAAGCAGAGGAATGCTTTTGCAAGTGGAGGAACAGAATCACATACCCGACGCATCATTTCTTCTTTCCATCAGCAGGAGACAAAATATATATTCCGAGGTAGCGTAGCATCTGGTCAATGCAACAACGATCGCAGCTAGTGGCGATATATACATATATTCTGCTGCATAGCTTTCCAGACGAACCAAATTATACGTCGATCGTCTCTTCCTAGGTTCCAAATTCCAAAGTCAGAGTTAGGAACAAGGACTCTGCTTGGTTCCTTGGCCTGCCTAATTAGCTTTGCCTGCAAACGGCCGATCACGGGGCTAACTAAGATTTGGGTTAACTTCTAATGATCTAATGATTTCAAAAAAAAGAAAAACTAGTGTACTGTAATGACATGATTAGCAGGAGTGTCCTGGGAATGCAGTGACAAATCCATGAGGCTTAAAGCTAGGTTAACGGGTGGCCGTACGTACGTTGCCGGAGACTTCCCGTGCTTTCAGATCAGATCGGCACCGGCCGGCCGGTGAAAGGCTGACGCTTATTGCTTAACCAACTGCAGTCGTTTCATGAAGAAAAGAGAGAACTCCTGCAGTTAGCTAGCCATCTCTTTCGCTTCGTAATCTCCTTTTCCCCTCTCCTTTATTGGATTCGATCTTGGATCGACAAATGACATATTCAGCACCCAGATAGTGGAACATCTGTTTCAGTCGCAAGAAATTTTAGGATTCTCCAATAATATGAATCGCCCATTTCTCACCATCCGATGGTTGGTATTACTTCCTCTATAAGATAGGGACAACAACACTATAGGGTTAATATACTGTAATCCACAACGGTGGCGGGTTAGATGCTCCAGATGAACAATAAATTAGGTAAAAATAGCAGTAAAATTCAAAAAAATCTGATTGTTTTTTGCACACAGTTCAATCGAAGTCGTTCACGTACACTTATTCCTATGAACGCACGCACGCACACCCTACACCTATAAGCACATCCGAGAGACTGAGCCAGCATATCATCTTAAGATTTAACGAAGTCACCACAAGCGCTTTGCAGTCGACGGGAACGTCTCATCCCAGTGAATGAACATTGCCGGAAGCCTGAAATAATCTGAGCACCAATGTCAAGTCTAGTACTTGAACCCGGCCTCGTGGGCTGAGGATACCACTGTCCTCCTAACCATCCAACCACAGATTGGTTCATGAAATCTGATTTTTCTTTACATCCAAGATGCTCGAGTTTTGTAGGAGCATGCAAAATTTTGTGTTCAAATGACATTTGAGAAACTCATGCCAAAAGAAAACCTGGGTCAAAACATTGCAATTTTCAAAGTTCCCTTGAGAGACATCTTTTTTGCCGCGACCTCCTCGAATCCTAACACCACTAAAATTTGCACACACACTCAAATTTACTGTTCATGTGTGGGTGCAGATGAGCCAGGGCTAATATAGACCGTTTTCTTATGGAATGATAAATCCCAAACGTTCGGGATTTGACCATGGCAAATCAAACTTTTTTATGGCAACTTCAGTTGATGCGACGATTAAAAGTTTAGTTGACAAGCACGACAATCTTCTAGCAAAAAATAGACAGTGGACGGAATTTCCATGCTTACCAACTAAACTTGCAATCCTCGTGTATATAATTGCCACAAAATAGTACGATTTGCCATGGGAAAATCCCGAATGTTCAGGACTTATCGGCGCCCTTTACTTAATACTCCATTCGTTCCTTTATATAAGATATATTTGTTTTTTTGATAAAATCCCATAATGTAAGGTGCATTTTTTCTAATTCCTCATAATTCCCTTGTTAGCCCTACAGAAAAAGGAAAGTATCTCTCTCCTGATTGTCTGTATCTCTCCTTGTAGCAAAAGAAGGAAACTATCTCTGTGTCGATTGCACGTATCTCTTACTTTCTTCAAGTAATTGATTTACTTGCCAGTAACCAACAAATTTACCCAGGGTAATTTCGTCCTAACATGTCTATAATTATGTGCCTTGGGTCACCGCATCAAAAATAATACACCATACATAAAGGAACGGAGGGAGTAGCATGGTGCTAAACCAGGAAATATATCATGCATAGTGCTGAAAAAATTATGTCATTTTTCTACATGACATGTCATTGTCATTAATGTTTTTTCGAGCTTGGTGAATGGGTAGCCAACTTCATGATAAATACATGTGCTATTTTTACCCCATAAAGTATATAAATTGCATATTTATGTGGTGAGTAAAACACAAATATTTTCGAACCTTTAGATCAAAGTGTTAGTATGTACTTAAATACCAAGAGATGAAAATAATAAAAATAAATCTTTGACTTGGAAAATATATTTAGTTGATGTGAAACTAAATGCCGACACAGACAAAATAATACTTCTTCTATTCTATTTTATAAAGCGCACACGCTTTTGAAGATTTAACTTTGACCATCCATTAGACTAATAATATATATGAGTCGTGTGACTGACAAATTATATCATTATAAACTTCTTTCAAATATAAATTTAATAGTGCAATCTTTATTTCATTGGTTGAAAGAATGTCATATTTAAATCTTCAAAAGGGTCACATTATAATTTGGGATGGAGAGCACAAATCAAATCTGCATATGCACGACCTATATAGACCAGAATGATATGAACGACAAGTTTTGGTTGTGGGTCGGCGTGACATGTTGCTCTGGTTGTACTGCTGTGCGACAAAAGATCCCCAAGTTTAGTCTCTCTCATGCATTCTACTAACATTGTCGCATCTTTAGGGCCTTAAGTCTTAACAGTCATCTCCTTTTATACAAAATATTTTTACATATTTGTATATTTTGCTATCTTTACATCATAAATAATGTGTATCAAAATTTTATTGTACATTTTGTATTAGGTTTTATAATATTTAACAATACTAAACCACAACTTTGCTCGTAATACTTAATACATCTCAAATGTCCATAGTTAGAAATACCCTGGTACTAAAGTTTAATTCCATTTAGTCATGGAGGTTATATTATGTTTTCTGATTATAGTTTAGGAAAATTTGTTGGACATAATTACATCTAAGCTAAGTAAATCATAAAGAATGGTAATCAAATTCATGCAGAGAACATACAACTCTATCTGTTTTTATGTGTCTATGTCTATTCTAATATCTTTAAATATCTTGATGGACAATTCTCCAATGTACAAGTCTAACAAATGTCGTAATAGATGTTTGTTGATGGTTACTTGTAGCAACTAGAAAAATCTAGTGCGTGTCACGTGTTGGGCTTCAGCTTGGAGTCTATGGCTTCTACTTCCAACATTCTTGGCAGCTGGAGGTCGTGTTGTGGAGGTTTCATAGTAACAAGTGGTCTTGTCCCCCGCGACAACGAGAATGGCCTCGTGTCGGAGCTGTTATAGACCCAATTGCAATTTCCACTCTCTCTTTTGGGGTCCTCTTTGTAGAAACCGGGAAGTGGCCAGTGATTTTTCTTGTATGTTGAGTTATGCTATAAGCTGCCTTGTACCACCACTTAATGCTAGTGTAGCATTTTGTCCTTTGGAAAGTGATTGTACCCACATCATTGCCAATGTTGCATTGAGGACGCGTGAGACAGACTTTTGCAGTGGGTATATTAGAGTTTAGTTCGGTGCAGAAAGATTGTCTCTCTTCGCTCGAGTGAGAGTGTGACTGATAGTGACAGCATATGGGTACTGCATGGGCATAATAAGTTTGGCCAAACATTTCTGGCATGCATGCTTTGAGCCTTTTGTTGATTGGTTCCTTCTGACCATGCTGATGTGTAGGAACTCTTCCGTTTGTCCAAAATGGTTGGCCGTAATGTTTCTTCCCATCTAGATCTAGTATGGATCAAGCACGTGGCTCTGCTTTCCAGACCAAGAAGCAAAAACACTATGGACGTAGCTGACTCCAGCAGTGTGGCTGGCGACCAAACCCATCCACGTGCGTCTGCATGTGTTTGACACTTTGACCGGCTCTCCCTTCCGCATGTAACATCATCACAGCCTGTGATTGTGAAA
Organism: Aegilops speltoides; assembly: GCA_021437245.1. Classification (NCBI taxonomy): domain Eukaryota; kingdom Viridiplantae; phylum Streptophyta; class Magnoliopsida; order Poales; family Poaceae; genus Aegilops; species Aegilops speltoides. Next base: position 561,878,886 of record CM038142.1, on the reverse strand, counting down.
GTCTACTTCCTTTTCTAGATGCACGGCACGCCATCTCATAGAATTGTAGGAGCATATATTATGAATAAGAGAAACTTATAAACTTATCATACATTATAAATAAATTAAGTAGAATAAAAATACTCTTTCTTTAGGGACACATAAAAATACACATTGTTGTTGGAAAATGCCAACTCTGACCATTTTCTTTCTTCGCTCGAAGTCAGCTTTGGTCGACCCAACCATACATAGGTCGGCACACTCTGGCTGATGGACCCACATTTTGCTAACCACAAACAGACAAACTGCATGTTGAGTAGGTTATCTATTTGTGTGTTATCCACTCCGATCCAAAGGTCTGAACCTGACTTGGGATGGATTCGAAAGAGAGAGAAACGTATGTACGCTGGCCAATTGTTTTCACACCTCTCATACGAACACATCAGTAAGTTGCTAAGTGGTATGAACCGAATCTTGCTCACTTTGGCTTGGCAAGGTATGGTTGGACTTGTACCTACCAGACCAACCTGCTCTAATTGTTAACGGCGGATCTTACAATTCGATAATGTAATCAACTAAAACCCCTAGGAGGCTAGGGGTAGTTCACTTTTTTCTTCTTTCTTGCTCTTTCCAACTCGGAGTAGCAATATTTTGCACATGCAGGCACATGCCCGCACGTATATACGCTCGCACGCACTCACTTGCCACATGCACGATGAACGTAGCTCGTACGTCGGCGTAGTTTCGACGAAAAGGAGAAGAAGAGATATGAGTACTATATATTTTCGCAAATCCAAGACCAAGTGGGATTCCTGCACATGGATCAGTCCAGTCCACATGCGAAGTTGACTCGCAAGAGTGTGGGCCGATCGACAAAGTATACTATATGTATACGGTGTGAGTTGGTGATGGTGCCGAACTGCCGATTATACTACGTACTCCAACACAGGTCGTTGCAGTTGCATATCTTCCAAGACAGGTCGTTGGCTCCTTTTGAAGGAATCATAGCTAGTAGCCGTCGACTTTTCCGTGATCCAAGGCAACGCCGGCGCCCGATCCGATCCGAGCCCGTGATTTCGACGACGGTGACCCGGCCGGCGACGTCAACTCACGCCAAAACATGCATACGTTCACACATACTCACGCAACTGACAGACACAAAGGCATACACATACACACCTCCTCATACTATTTATTTATTTTTTGTGGGAAAATGCATATACATATTCCTTCGATCGACTGAAGCTAGAGGAACATGCTTGTCATGGACGACCTAGCTAGCTAGCTTGGTCCCGGACTTTGCTATATACTCCCTCCGTTCCGAATTACTTGTCTTAGGTTTGTCTAGATACGGATGTATCTAGCACCAAAATGAGTCTAGATACATCCGTATCTAGACAAATCCAAGACAAGTAATTTAGAACGGAGGGAGTATATGCTAGACCTGCTAGCTTTACTGTGAAGATATCAATTCATCTTGGGACGTAGGAGTACTATCTCAACGATCGACGCAGCTGGCTTAAGCTTCTCCATTAAGCATGGCTTTGCCTCTCAGTTTCTGCAGGGATCTATCGAATAGTACTGCTTAGTTAATTCGCTTGCGTACGTTACGTGCACAACTTATAAAGCATGGCATGCATGATCGACGTGGACGTACGTGGACGCACATACGCCAGTCTAAGTACCAGCACCACACTGATCGGTTCCGTGCATGCATGAGTAGCGAGTACTAGGTACTCCCTCCATCCGAAAAAACGTGTCCCTTAAATGAGTGTATCTAGCACCAAGTTAGTTCTAGATACATCCATTTAAGGGACAAACTTTTTTGGACGGAGGGAGTAATACCGAGCCACTGTTATTTTTTTCAGAAGAACTGATCCACTGTTTAGGAGTCAAAGAGAAACTTAATTTTGCAGTTGCCCTTTTTCCCTTGCGTACTCAGAGCTAGCTAGCTAGGCAGCTTTTAGAAAGTGTGTGTGTTTTCCTGAACTTTTCAGAAAGCTTGCTACTAATTCCGAATGGTCCTTTGAGTCGGGCGCCAACCGCATCCATCAGGAGTCCACTCTCCGTTGTTTCTTCCCTAGCCATATGTGGCTAGCTAGCTATAGGCTCTGGTAGCCCGATCGAACGCCCCGCCTAAACCATGAACGCCCAACGAGAGTGGACTCCGGGCAGGAAGGAATCAAATCACTTATCTTTGCTTGCAGGGTGGAGCAACGAATGTGGAAAAGCGAGCGACGCGGAAAGAACGACGACCTTGTGGAGTACGTACTCGAACGTTTGGCGTGAGCGCTAAGCGACGTCGGGCCCGGCACCGGCACCGGCGCCTTTGCTTCCTTGCTTCCGCTGGCGTACGGGCCGGGATAACAAACGGTTCGGTCGAGTTGCTCACAGTCCCATGCATGCATGCCGTCCCACAGGAAACCGCATATACAATTGCGTGTGGTTGACCGTCGAAAACACAACAAATTCACGCCATCAAAACACAACACACACCTAAGCCTGGGTACGAAGACGTTGAAACAACACCACCACCCCAAACAACTCCAAGTAAACATCAGAGGCGCGTTTGGTACCAGCATACATCCCAACCAGGCCCTTTGGATGCAGCTTTTTCCCCCTGTGTTGGGCTGTTTGGTTATATGCAGATGTTGTTGGGTCTGCACGGCATGATTCTTAAAAGCAGCAATTTGCTTGTATCTTTGAAAACGCTCAAATCAGCAATTTCCAGCGAGACAGGTCCGTGCGATGCTCTCGATCCCACGTGGGTGGCTCTTTGACACATGCGTGTACGTGGTTTGCAGGTATTCTCCTCTAGTCACCTCTTTAATCTCCTCCATCCCTTCTACATAGTTGTGCTTCCATTCAAGATAAGTTGTACATGAAAATTTTGGCCTCAATGTTTCGATTCCATTCAGGCGATAGGATCATAGTATCGTTCACAGTTGGGGTCCGTGGAGAAGCACTAGTAGAAAACAGGGCATCGGTCCCGGTTCCAGAGGGGCTTTAGTCCTGGTTCTGCAACCGGGACAAAATGATCGGACTAATGCCCATCACTTTTAGTCCCGGTTGGCTTACGAACCGGGACTAAAGGAGCTCCACGTGGCCGTTGTGGGGCGCCCAGGAAGGAGGACCTTTAGTCCCGGTTGGTAACACCGACCGGGACTAAAGGTGGCTGGGATTTTTGTTTTGTTTTTTTTAAATGAGGGGTTTAGTGGTTTTGGAGGGTTTAGGGATTTTCATATTGTGTTTCCCCTTTTATTTTTTGTTTACCCTTCACTTCTTTTACATTTAGGGTCTCATGTTTATTTAATATTTTCCATTCAACTCGACGCTAGCTACTACATATAGCAATGAAGGAACCATTACACAAGATCGTCATGCATGAACATATATAGAGAGGAGTGACCTCTCTTTCTTCATGCTTGGTCGAACAACAAGTTTTCGTATGTCTATACGATGGTACTAAATATATACAATATAACATCTCTTACGATCGCTGACATCATCTACCCAAATCATGCAATTCCGCATGGTATTCTCCGTCTTTACGCAGGACGTGGTCAACAAAGAATCCCGCCAATTCCTCTTGAATTGCTCGTATGCGATCATGTGGTAGGAGTTCGTTCCGCTTCTCCCAAATCTAATTTAAAGAAGGGGGTCAATAAATATATATGAATGAAACTCAACATAATTGATGGTAATAAAATAAAATTGTGAATATTGTTTACGTACTTCAAATTATTTGTTAGATAAGCCCCGCTCAGAGGTCAAGCGGCGAATGAACTCGCAAACATAGTATCCACATAAATTATTCACGGCTGCCTACCACAAGCACTTTACGAGAATAGAGTTCAATCAAACTGATAAGCAAGCATGATAATGGTATTGATGAAACTAGAATCAATGAGAGATGCGCGGAACTAGCTAGTACTACTTACTTTGGGATGTGTAAATCGCAGCGCCTTCTTCTCTACACCTGGAACCATTCCGGTGAACCTTTTCCAAACCCCGTCCGGCAAAGAAAACGATTACTTGATATCAGGAAATGAACGGAAGTCGCTGGCATGCTGCGATAATGATTGGACTTACTTCTGGAGCATTTCACTCATGTCCGCCCACTGCTTTTACTTTTTACGTCTCGAGTCCAAGACAGTTACTAGTCCCGCGTCAAGCTTAATGGATAGCAGAATAAAGTGGAACATGTGCACACATAACTCATCAATTACACTTAACCTCGAGTAAGCGAAACAGAATATGCACAAGACAGTAACACTCATTTGAAGTTGCAAGGAAAGAGTATTTCCCTTTTGTTTTGATGTCGAAGGAACGCTTTTAGCAAGTTTTCCTTAGTACCTCCAGCTCTATTTTGTACCGCCCATTCATTTACGGTATTTGGGAACCCAATGTCATAAATTTGTCCTCCTTTGCATTCGACGATCTTCAATCTACATAATATAGTGAGGATAATTATATATGCATGCAATGAACGGGCTGAGCTAGAGACTTAATTAAAGAAATAATACTTACAGACAGTAGCAAGTCGCAAGAGTTTTGTCGATGGCGTCTTGATTGAATAACTGAAATAATTTCACAAATTCAACGTACATCATGTCGACTCCAATGAAGTTGTGCTCATGTTTAATTCCCAGCAAAATACTGTCGGTCCCATCCTTGCTACAGGTTTCCATGAACCAGTTATGTAATTTTTGCATCATCGTTGGTAGATGCGGGAGCTGATCAGGTTTGACGAGAGGCTTCCCGTGCTCATATATAAGGGGCGCTACTACCTCAGCCATTTCAAATTGTACATCACCGTTCACGTAATCACCAAGAGTGGTACCGGGCGCTATTAAATCAAATGACAGCTAAGCTGGAATCTTTAGAACTTAGTAATGATGAGGATATTAAAATGATTGGTGTTTCATCTATTGATTCCTAGTTTAGCAATATAAAATATAAAACTTGATGAAAAGGGGACTGAAGAAGAGTCAACTTTAGCTAGAAGGCGCCCCATAATTCAGAGGGTGAAAAACTTGATCATTTTTTTAATAAAAGTGGGTTTGGAGAGGTAAAAACTTTAACTAGTGATGTGCCCACTCTCTTGGATTACAAAGACTTTAATTATGATAGTTGTTCTTTGATTGAATGCATTTCTTTGTTGCAATCCATGCTAAATTCACCCAACGCTTATGAGTAAAATAAGGGTTTTACTAAACATATCATAGAAGCGATGATGAAATCCTTAGAAGAAAAATTAGAACTAGAGATTTCGATTCCTAGATTCCTAGAAAATTATATGATGAGTGGGAACCTACCATTAAATTAAATATTAAAAATTATGAGTGCAATGCTTTATGTTATTTGGGTGCCAGTGTTTCCACAATTCCATAATCTCTATGTGATGTGCTAGGTTTTACCAATATGGATGAATGTTCTTTCAATTTGCACTTGGCGGATTCTACTACTAAAAAGCCTTTTGGTAGAATTAATGATGTTCTTATTCTTGCAAATATGAACTATGTGTCCGTTGATTTTATTGTATTTGATATTTATTGCAATCCATCTTGTCCCCATAATACTATAGGTGTCGTTCTTGACATGAAAGAAGGGAATATTAAATTTCAGTTTCCGTTAAAGAAGAGTATGGAACACTTCCTAGAACTTTGATATGTCTCCAACGTATCTATAATTTTTTATTGTTCTATGCTGGTATATTATCAATCTTGGATGTTTTACAACCATTTTATAGCAACTTTATATCATTTTTTGGGACTAACCTATTGACATATTGCCTAGTGCCAGTTGCTATTTTTTGCTTGTTTTTACTTCGCAGAACATCAATACCAAACGAAGTTCAAATGCCACGAAATTTTTTGGAGATTTTTTTGTACCAGAAGACAACTTGGGAGCCAAGGAAGCACCTGGGGGAGGCCCGTGGGGCCCACAAGACACTAGGGCGCGCCAGAGGCCCCTGACGTGCCCTAGTGGGTTGTGGGCCCCACGAGGGTATCCTCCACTGCCTCTTCACTCTATAAATACCCAAATATTCCAGAAGACCCTAGGGGAGCAGAATAAACATAATTCCAGCCACCACAAGTTCCACAACCACGTGATCCAATCTACACCATCACGGAGGGGTTCATCATCCTCATTGGTGCCTCTCCGATGATGCATGAGTTGAAGGAAATATGCCCTAGAGGCAATAATAAAGTTATTATTTATTTCCTTATTTCATGATAAATGTTTATTATTCATGCTAGAATTGTATTAACCGGAAACATAATACATGTGTGAATACATAGACAAACATAGTGTCACTAGTATGCCTCTACTTGACTAGCTCGTTTATCAGAGATGGTTATGTTTCCTAGCCATGGACAAAAGAGTTGTCATTTGATTAACGGGATCACATCATTAGGAGAATGATGTGATTGACTTGACCCATTCCGCTAGCTTAGCACTTTATCGCTTAGTATGTTGCTATTGCTTTCTTCATGACTTATACATGTTCCTCAGTAACTATGAGATTATGCAACTCCGTTTACGGAGGAACACTTTGGTACTACCAAACGTCACAACGTAATCGGGTGATTATAAAGGAGTACTACAGGTGTCTCCGAAGGTACATGTTGAGTTGGCGTATTTCGAGATTAGGTTTTGTCACTCCGATTGTCGGAGAGGTATCTCTGGGCCCTCTCGGTAATGCACATCATTATAAGCCTTGCAAGCAATGTGACCAATGAGTTGGTTACGAGATGATGCATTGCAGAACGAGTAAAGAGACTTGCCGGTGACGAGATTGAACTAGGTATTGGATATTCGGAGTTCGGAAAGGTTCCGAGTGATTCGGGTATTTTTCGGAGTACCGGAGAGTTACGGGAATTCGCCGGGGAGAAGTATTGGGCCTTATTGGGCCCTGCGGGAAAGAGAGAGGGGCTACCTAGGGCAGGCCGCGCGGCCCCCAAGGCCTAGTCCGAATTGGACTAGGGGGAGGGGCCGCACCCCTCCTTCCTTCCTTCTCTCTTCCCTTCCTAGTCTCCTACTCCTACTACATGGAAGGACCCCTAGTTGGACTAGGAAAGGGGGAATCCTACTCCCGGTGGGAGTAGGACTCCCCATGGCGCGCCCCTCCTAGGGCCGGCCTCCTCCTCCCTCCCTCCTTTATATACGGGGGCAGGGGGCACCCCATAGACACACAAGTTGATCTACGGATCGTTCCTTAGTCGTGTGCGGTGCCCCCCTCCACCATATTCCACCTCGGTCATATTGTCGCGGAGTTTAGGCGAAGCCCTGCGCCGGTAGAACATCATCATCGTCACCACGCCGTCGTGCTGACGGAACTCATCTCCGGAGCTCGGCTGGATCGGAGGCCGGAGATCGTCATCGAGCTGAACGTGTGCAGAACTCGGAGGTGCCGTACGTTCGGTACTTGGATCGGTCGGATCGTGAAGACGTACGACTACATCAACCGTGTTGTCATAACGCTTCCGCTTACGGTCTACGAGGGTACGTGGACGACACTCTCCCCTCTCGTTTCTATGCCATCACCATGATCTTGCGTGTGCGTAGGAAAATTTTTATAATTACTACGTTCCCCAACAGTGGTATCAGAGCCAGGTTTTATGCGTTGATGTTATATGCACGAGTAGAACACAAGTGAGTTGTGGACGATATAAGTCATACTGCCTACCAGCATGTCATACTTTGATTCGACGGTATTGTTGGATGAAGCGGCCCAGACCGACATTACGCGTACGCTTACGGGAGATTGGTTCTACCGACGTGCTTTGCACACAGGTGGCTGGCGGGTGTCAGTTTCTCCAACTTTAGTTGAACCGAGTGTGGCTACGCCCGGTCCTTGCCAAGGTTAAAACGGAGTCTATTTGACAAACTATCGTTGTGGTTTTGATGCGTAGGTAAGTACGGTTCTTGCTAAGCCCGTAGCAGCCACGTAAAATTTGCAACAACAAAGTAGAGGACGCCTAACTTGTTTTTGCAGGCATGTTGTGATGTGATATGGTCAAGACGTGATGCTATATTTTATTGTATGAGATGATCATGTTTTGTAACCGGTTATCGGCAATCGGCGGAGCCATATGGTTGTTGCTTTATTGTATGAAATGCAACGCATACAGTAATTGCTTTACTTTATCACTAAGCGGTAGCGATAGTCGAGAAGCAATAGATGGCGAACGACAACGATGCTACGATGGAGATCAAGGTGTCGCGCCGGTGACGATGGTGATCACGACGGTTGCTGGAGATGGAGATCACAAGCACAAGATGATGATGACCATATCATATCACTTATATTGATTGCATGTGATGTTTATCCCTTATGCATCTTATCTTGCTTTGTTTGACGGTAGCATTTTAAGATGATCTCTCACTAATTATCAAGAAGTGTTCTCCCGAGTATGCACCGCTGCAAAAGTTCTTCGTGCTGAGACACCACGTGATGATCGGGTGTGATAGGCTCTACGTTCAAATACAACGGGTGCAAAACAGTTGCACACGCAGAATAGTCAGGTTATACTTGACTAGCCTAGCATATACAGATATGGCCTCGGAACACGGAGACCGAAAGGTCGAGCGTGAATCATATAGTAGATATGATCAACATAGAGATGTTCACCATTGAAACTACTCCATCTCACGTGATGATCGGACATGGTTTAGTTGATTTGGATCATGTGATCACTTAGATGACTAGAGAGATGTCTGTCTAAGTGGGAGTTCTTTAGTAATATGATTAATTGAACTTTAAATTTATCATGAACTTAGTCCTGGTAGTATTTCGCAAATTATGTTGTAGATCAATAGCTTGCATTGTTGCTTTCATATGTTTATTTTGATATGTTCCTAGAGAAAATTGTGTTGAAAATGTTAGTAGCAATGATGCGGATTGGATCCGTGATCTGAGGTTTATCCTCATTGCTGCACGTAAGAATTATGTTCTTAATGGACCGCTAGGTGACGCACCTATTGCAGAGCAGATGCGCATATTATGAACGCTTAGCTAAGCTCAATATGATGACTACTTGATAGTTTAGTGCACCATACTTAACGGCTTAGAATCGGGACTTCAAAGACGTTTTTGAACGTCATGGACCATATAAGATGTTCCAGGAATTGAAGTTAATATTTCAAGAAAATACCCGAGTTGAGAGATATGAAGTCCTCAACAAGTTCTATAGCTAAAAGATGGAGGAGAATCGCTCAACTAGTGAGCATGTGCTCAGATTGTCTGGGTACTTCAATTGCTTGAATCAAGTGGGAGTTAATCTTCCGGATAAGATAGTGATTGATGAATTTCTCTAGTCACCATCACCAAGTTAGTAGAACTTCGTGATGAACTATAGTATGCAAGGGATGATGAAAACGATTCCCGAGCTCTTCGTGATGTTGAAATCGACGAAGGTAGAAATCAAGAAAGGGCATCAACTGTTGATGATTGACAAGACCACTAGTTTCAAGAAAAGGGCAAAGGGAAAGAAAGGGAACTTCAAGTGGAAAGACAAGCAAGTTGTCACTCCTGAGAAGAAACCCAAAGCTGGACCATAGCCTGAAACTAAGTGCTTACACTGCAAAGGAAATGGTCACTGGAAACGGAAATACCCTGAATATTTGGTGGATAAGAAGGATGGCAAAGTGAACAAGGGTATATTTGATATACAGGTTATTGATGTGTACCTTACTAGTGTTTATACTAGCCCCTGAGTATTTGATACTTGTTCGGTTGCTAAGATTAGTAACTCGAAACAGGAGTTACAGAATAAACAGAGACTAGTTTAAGGGTGAAGTGACGATGTGTGTTGGAAGTAGTTCCAAGATTGATATGATCATCATCGCACACTCCCTATAATTTCGGGATTAGTGTTAAACCTAAATAAATGTTATTTGGCGTTTGCGTTGAGCATGAATATGATTTGATCATGTTTATTGCGATACGGTTATTCATTTGAAGTTAAAGAATAATTGTTATTCTGTTTACATGAATAAGACCTTCGATGGTTATACACCCAATGAAAATAGTTTGTTGGATCTCGATCGTAGTGATACACATAATCATAATATTGATGCCAAAAGATGCAAAGTTAATAATGATAGTGCAACTTATTTGTGGCACTGCCGTTTGGGTCATATCGGTGTAAAGCGCATGAAGAAACTCCATAAAGATGGATTTTCGGAATCACTTGGTTATGAATCATTTGATGCTTGCGAACCGTGCCTTTTGGGCAAGATGACTAAAACTCCGTTCTCCGGAACAATGGAACAAGCTACTGACTTATTGGAAATAATACATACCGATGTATGCGATCCAATGAGTGTTGAGGCTCGTGGCAAGTATCGTTATTTTCTGACCTTCACAAGATGATTTGAGCAGATATGGGTATATCTACTTGATGAAACATAAGTCTGAAATAGTTGAAAGGTTCAAAGAATTTCAGAGTGAAGTGGAAAATCATCGTAACAAGAAAATAAAGTTTCGCGATCCGATCGCGGAGACGAATATTTGAGCTACGAGTTTGGTCTTCAATTAAAACAATGTGGAATAGTTTCACGATTCACGCCACCGAACACCACAACGTTATGGTGTGTCCGAACGTCAGAATCAGACTTTATTTGATATGGTGCGATCTATGATGTCTCTTACCGATTTACCACTATCATTTTGGGGTTATGCATTAGAGACAGCTGCATTCACTTTAAATAGGGCACCATCGAAATCCGCTGAGACGACGCCTTATGAACTGTGGTTTGGTGAGAAACCAAAAGTTGTCGTTTCTTAAAGTTAGGGCTGCGATGCTTTTGTGAAAAGTTTCAACCTGATAAGCTCGAACCCAAACCGAGAAGTGCGTCTTCATAGAATACCCAAAGGTAACTATTGGGTACACCTTCTATCACAGATCCAAAGGCAAGTTATTCGTTGTTAAAATGGATCCTTTCTAGAGAAGGAGTTTCTCTCGAAAGAAGTGAGTGGGAGGAAAGTAGAACTTGATGAGGTAATCTGTACTGTTCACTTATTGAAAGTAGTTCATCACGTAAATCAGTTCTCGTGACAAATACACCAATTAGTGAGGAAGCTAATGATATTGATCATGAAATTTCAGATCAAGTTACTACAGAACCTCGTAGGTCTTCCAGAGTAAGATCCGCACCAGAGTGGTGTAGTAATCATGTTCTGGAAGTCATGTTACTAGACCATGATGAACCTACGAACTATGAGGAAGCGATGATGAGCCCAGATTCCGTGAGATGGCTTGAGGCCATAAAATCTGAGATATGATCCATGTATGACAACAAAGTATGGACTTTGATTGATTTGCTCGATGATCAGCAAGCCATGTTAAATGAGTGGATCTTCAAGAGGAAGACGGACACTGATAGTAGTGTTACTATCTACCAAGCTCGACTTGTTGCGAAAGGTTTTCAACAAGTTCAAGGTGTTGAATACGATGAGATTTTCTCACTCATATCGATGCTTAAGTCTGTCTGAATCATGCTAGCAATTGCCACATTTTATGAAATCTGGCAAATGGATGTCAAAACTGCATTCCTTAATGGATTTATTAAAGAAGAGTTGTATATGATGCAACCAGAAGGTTTTGTCAATCCTAAAGGTGCTAACAAAATGTGCAAGCTCCAATGATCCATCTATGGACTGGTGCAAGCATCTCGAGTTGGAATATACGCTTTGATAAGTTGATCAAAGCATATAGTTTTATATGGACTTACGATGAAGCCTCAGATTTACAATAAAGTGAGTGGGGCACTACAGCCTTTCTCGATTAGTATATGTGAGTGACATATTGTTGATTAGAAATGATGTAGAATTTTTCTGCAAAGCATAAAGGAGTGTTTTAAAGGAGTTCTTTAAAAGGAAAAGACCTCAGTAAAAGCTACTTACATATTGAGCATCAAGATCTATTGAGATAGATCAAGACGCTTGATAAGATTTTCAATGAGTACATACCTTGGCAAGATTTTGAAATAGTTCAAAATGGAACAGTCAAAGAAAGAGTTCTTGCCTATGTTGCAAAGGTATGAAATTGAGTAAGACTCAAATCCCGACCACAAAGCAGTAAAATAGAAAAAGAATGAAAAGTCATTCCCTATGCCTCACCATAGGTTCTATAAAGTATGATATGCTATGTACCGCACCTATTGTATACCTTGCTCAATTTGGCAAGGAGTACAATAGTGATCTAGGAGTACATCATCGACATTGGTCAAGAATATCCTTAGTAAGGACTAAGGAGATGTTTCTCGATTATAGAGGTGATAAAAGAGTTTGTTGTAAAAGTTACATCAGTGCAAACTTTTACACCGATCCGAATGACTCTAAGTCTCAACCTGGATACATATTGAAAGTGGGAGCAATTAGCTAGAGTGGCTCCGCAAGTAGCATTGTGGACATAAAATATTTGCAAAATACATACGGCTCAATGTGATGCACCCGCTGACTAAGCTTCTCTCACGAGCAAAACATGATCACACCTTAGTACTCTTTGGGTGTTAATCACATAGCGATGTGAACTAGATTATTGACTCTAGTAAACCCTTTGGATGTTGGTCACATGATGATGTGAACTATGGGTGTTAATCATATACGATATGAATATTGATGTTAAATCACATGACGATGTGAACTAGATTATTGACTCTAGTGCAAGTGGGAGATCAAGGAAATATGCCCTAGAGGCAATAATAAAGTTATTATTTATTTCCTTATTTAATGATAAATGTTTATTATTCATGCTAGAATTTTATTAACCGGAAACATAATACATGTGTGAATACATAGACAAACATAGTGTCACTAGTATGCCTCTACTTGACTAGCTCGCTTATCGAGAGATGGTTATGTTTCCTAGCCATGGACAAAAGAGTTGTCATTTGATTAATGGATCACATCATTAGGAGAATGATGTGATTGACTTGACCCATTCCGCTAGCTTAGCACTTTATCGCTTAGTATGTTGCTATTGCTTTCTTCATGACTTATACATGTTCCTGTAACTATGAGATTATGCAACTCCGCTTACGGAGGAACACTTTGGGTACTACCAAACATCACAACGTAATCGGGTGATTATAAAGGAGTACTACAGGTGTCTCTGAAGGTACATGTTGAGTTGGCGTATTTCGAGATTAGGTTTTGTCACTCCGATTGTCGGAGAGGTATCTCTGGGCCCTCTCGGTAATGCACATCATTATAAGCCTTGCAAGCAATGTGACCAATGAGTTGGTTACAGGATAATGCATTGCAGAACGAGTAAAGAGACTTGCCGGTGACGAGATTGAACTAGGTATTGGATACCGACGATCGAATCTCGGGCAAGTAACATACCGATGACAAAGGGAACAACGTATGTTGTTATGCGGTTTGACCGATAAAAATCTTCGTAGAATATGTAGGAGCCAATATGGGCATCTAGGTCCCGCTATTGGTTATTGACCGAGAATAGTTCTAGGTCATGTCTACATAGTTCTCGAACTCGTAGGGTCCACACGCTTAAGGTTTCGATGCGATGCTTATATTATGAGTTTATGAGTTTTGATGTACCAAGGAGTTCGAGTCCCGGATGAGATCGGGGACATGACAAGGAGTCTCGAAATGGTCGAGACGTAAAGATCGATATATTGGACGACTATATCCGGAGTTCGAAAGGTTCCGAGTGATTCGGTATTTTTCGAGTACCGGAGAGTTACGGAATTCGTCGGGAGAAGTATTGGGCCTTCTTGGGCCTCAAGGGAAAGAGAGAGGGGCTGCCTAGGGCAGGCCGCGCCCCCCCCCCCAAGGCCTAGTCCAAATTGGACTAGGGGGAGGGGTCGCACCCCCTCCTTCCTTCCCTTCTCTCTTCCCCTTCCTAGTCTCCTACTCCTACTACATGGAAGGACCCCTAGTTGGACTAGGAAAGGGGAATCCTACTCCCGGTGGGAGTAGGACTCCCGATGGCGCGCCCCTCCTAGGGCCGGCCTCCTCCTCCCTACCTCCTTTATATACGGGGGCAGGGGGCACCCCATAGACACACAAGTTGATCTACGGATCGTTCCTTAGCCGTGTGCGGTGCCCCCTCCACCATATTCCACCTCGGTCATATCGTCGCGGAGTTTAGGTGAAGCCCTGCGCCGGTAGAACATCATCATCGTCACCACGCCGTCGTGCTGACGGAACTCATCTCCGGAGCTCGGCTGGATCGGAGGCCGGAGATCGTCATCGAGCTGAACGTGTGCAGAACTCGGAGGTGCCGTACGTTCGGTACTTGGATCGGTCGGATCGTGAATACGTACGACTACATCAATCGTGTTGTCATAACGCTTCCGCTTACGGTCTACGAGGGTACGTGGACGACACTCTCCCCTCTTGTTGCTATGCCATCACCATGATCTTGCGTGTGCGTAGGAATTTTTTTGAAATTACTACGTTCCCCAACACGAGTAGTTCACCATAGACCTACAGGTCCGTAGGCAGTAGCTAGATGTCTTCTTCTCTCTCTTTGATTCTCAATACAATGGTCTCTTAGAGATCTGTTTGATGTAATGACTTTTTAAGGTGTGTTTGTTTGGATCCGATGAAGTTCGGGTTTATGATCAGATCTCTATACATGAATATTATTTGAGTCTTCTTTGATCTCTCATATGCATGATTACTTATAGCCTCGTATTTATTCGTCGAATGTTTGGTTTAGTTAGGCCAACTAGATTGTTTTTTCTTGCCATGAGAAGAGGTGCTTTGTGATGGGTTCGATCTTACGGTGTCCTCACCCAGTGACAGAAGGGGTAGCGAGGCACGTATGTATCGTTGCTATTAAGGATAACAAGATGGGGTCTATTCCTATATGAATAGATCTTGTCTACATCATGTCACCGTTCTTACTGCATTACTCCATTTCTCAATACACTAGATGCATGCTGGATGGCGGTCGATGTGTGGAGTAATCTTGGATGTGATGCCTATATAATGCTCATTGCCTTGGATATCATCATAATTATTTGATCTTATATCAATTTCCCAACAGTAATTTGTTACCCACCGTGTGCTATTTTCTCGAGAGAAGCCACTAGTGAAATCTACAGCCCACGAGTCTACCTTTATCATATTGCTTTCCAATCTATTTTTCATCGCTTTTGTTTTCATGTCTATTATTCCAAAAACCCCAAAATACTTTGCTGCACTTTTTATTTGCATATTTTATTTCATGTTTTATTCAGATCTATTCATCCAAACCCGTACTATTTAATCTATCTTTTTATCAAGGAGGGATTGGCAACCCCTCTTACACATTGGGTTACGAGGATTTGTTCATTATTTGCAGGTACCATTTACATAGTGTTGATTGGTTCGATAATCTTCGTTTCATAACTGAGGGAAATACCTATCATACTCATGACGGACACCTATGAAACTAAAATCAAGGATGACAATACTTGAAACTATGCATTATGCCTGGCTAGGGGCATAAAACAATAGCGCAAGTTGGGAGGCAACCCAATAGTTATCTTTTAATTTTTTGTTTCTTTTCTTTTTTTCAATAAGCACATAATTATGCTATTGTTATTGAGGGAGTCCTGGACTAGGGGGTGTCCGGATAGCCGAACTATCATCATCGGCTGGACTCCAAGACTATGAAGATACAAGATTGAAGACTTCGTCCCGTGTCCGGATGGGACTTTCCTTGGCGTGGAAGACAAGCTTGGCGATACGGATATGTAGATCTCCTACCATTGTAACCGACTTTGTGTAACCCTAGCCCTCTCCGGTGTCTATATAAACCAGAGGGTTTTAGTCCGTAGGACAGAACAATAATCATACCATAGGCTAGCTTCTAGGGTTTAGCCTCCTTGATCTCGTGGTAGATCCACTCTTGTACTACCCATATCATCAATATCAATCAAGCAGGAGTAGGGTTTTACCTCCATCGAGAGGGCCCGAACCTGGGTAAAAACATTGTGTCTCTTGTCTCCTATTACCATCCGCCTAGACACACAGTTCGGGACCCCCTACCCGAGATCCACCGGTTTTGACACCGACATTGGTGCTTTCATTGAGAGTTCCTCTGTGTCGTCACCGATAGGCTTGATGGCTCCTTTGATCATCAACAATGATGCAGTCCAGGGTGAGACTTTTCTCCCTGGACAGATCTTCGTATTTGGCGGCTTTGCACTGTGGGCCAATTCGCTTGGCCATCTGGAGCAGATCGAAAGCTACGCCCTTGGCCATCAGGTCAGATTTGGAAGTATAAACTTCCCGGCTGACATCCGCGGAGACTTGATCTTCGATGGATTCGAGCCACAGCCGAGCGCGCCGCACTGTCTCGATGGGCATGATTTAGCTCTGCTGCCGGACAGTGCCCTGGAGGCCACACATGAGTCCGCTCCGACCCCTAATTTGGAGCCGATTGCGCAGATCGAGGATGAGTGGCTAGACACCGCCTCGGGGACTGCTGCCTCTACGGCGATGGAGCCGAATACTGACCTTGTCCCTTGTGAAGCTCGTGACTCCGAGGTGCCGGACTCCTCTCCGGACTCCGAACCTCCCGCGCCCCCTCCAATCGAATCCGATCGGGTGCCGATCATGGAGTTCAGTGCCGCGGACATCTTTCAACACTCACCTTTTGGCGACGTCCTGAATTCGCTAAAGTATCTCTCGTTATCAGGAGAGCCCTGGCCGAATTGCGGTCAGGATGGTTGGGATGCGGACGACGAAGAAATTCAAAGCCCACCCACCACCCACTTTATAGCCACTGTCGACGATCTAACCGACATGCTAGACTACGACCCCGAAGACATCGACGGTATGGACGACGATGCCGAGACGACGAGAACCAGCGCCACGGGCACTGAAGACAACTTCACATACGACATATATATGGTGGACATCCCAAAGGATGGGAATGGCGAGGAAGCAGCGGAGGAAGACTCCTCCAAGAAACAGCCCAAGCCAAGGCGTCGGGCGCCGCCTAAATCCCGCCACAACAAGAATGGAGATTCCGCACCGGAGATAATAACACCCGAGAGAGTGCCAAGAGAACCCCTCCAAAGAAGATTCAAAGACAGAGGGACGGAGAAGCTAGCCTCATGAGAGAACGCGGCATTTAAGAGGTAGAGGATGATAATTACATGGCTCCTCCGAGACGAGGCAAGCCTCAACGACGATTTAATTGCCGTGCCCGAGGATCCCGCCGAACAAGAGCGTTTCAAACACAGGCTAATGGCCACGGCGAACAGCCTAAAGAAAAAGCAGCAACAGCTTAGAGCTGATCAAGACCTGCTAGCCGACAGATGGACTGAAGTCCTTGCGGCCGAAGAGTATGAACTCGAACGCCCCTCCAAAAGCTACCCAAACGCAAGTTGCTCCCCCGATTAGAGGAGGAGGCATATAAACTTGCATCACCAGCGCACAATACGGCTGACCGACCACCTCGTGGCCGCGACAGAGAGGCCTCTAGGCCCTCCACCGTAACCGCACTCGCACCGCCGAAAAGTACGGTTACGGGGAATACGCCGGACTTATGAGACATATTGGAGGATAAGGCAAGACAATCAAGATCGATCTACGGATCGCGTGGGCGCCCACGATGCGCGACGACGACCGTCGCGCGGATACAAAGAACTCCGCCGGGCGAACACAAGAGACAAAGCTCGCTGGAGCTACGCCGTGATATAGCCCAATATAGAGGCGCCAAGACACCCACTATGCTTCACGGATGAAGTAATGGATCATCAAATCACCGAAGGGTTTAAACCCGTGAACATTGAATCCTCACGATGGCACAACAGACCCGTGGTTTGGATCAAGACTATCTCCTTCATATCCACATGGCCCGCGGTGACGATCTTCACGCCATCAAATATCTCCCACTCAAGCTTAAAGGACCAGCTCGGCATTGGCTTAACAGCTTGCCGCCAGAATCAATTGGTGTTAAAGACACGAAGCCGCATTCCTTGACAACTTCCGTGGCACATATGTGCGACCACCGACGCCGATGACCTAAGCCACATAATTCAGCAGCCAGACGAATCGCCGCATAGTTCGACACGGTTCTTAACAAAGAAAAATCAAATCATCGACCGTCCGGATGCAGAGGCCCTCGCAGCCTTCAAACATAACATCCGCGACGAGTGGCTTGCCCGCACCTAGGACAGAAAGGCCAAATCCATGGCAGCCCTCACATCACTTATGACCCGCTTCACAGAGAGAGGACAGCTGGCTAGCCCGCAAGAATAACCTCAAAGAAAATTCGGCAGTCCGGATACCAAGGACCGCAATGGCGGTGGCGTTGCAACAAAAACAACGCCGTTAACGGCGATAACACCGAGGATACGGCAGTCAACGCCGGATTCAGAGGCTCTAAACCCGTCGTGGAAAAGCCATTCAAAAGAACTACTCCAGTCCGTCCAATTTGGACCGAATACTCGACCGCTCTTGCCAGATACATGGCACCCCCGAAAAGCCAGCTAATCACACCAACAGGGATTGTTGGGTATTCAAGCAGGCAGGCAAATTAATTGCCGAAAACAATGACAAGGGGCTGCATAGCGATGACAAGGAGGAGACCCGGCCGCCGAACAATAGAGGACAGAAGGGTTTCCCCCCACAAGTGTGGACGGTAAACATGATATACGCAACCCACATACCCAAGAGGGAGCAGAAGCGTGCACTCAGGGACGTATATGCGATGGAGCCAGTCGCCCCGAAGTTCAACCCATGGTCCTCCTGCCCGATCACTTTTGATCGAAGGGACCACCCCACCAGTATCCGTCACGGCGGATTCGCCACATTGGTTTTAGACCCAATCGTCGATGGATTTCACCTCACCGAGTCCCGATGGACGGCGGCAAAGCAACTGAACCTGCTTTATCGGGATACGGTCGCAAGATGGGAATAGACCCTCAAGGATTAAACCAACAAAGACGACCTTCAAGGGCGCCATACCAAGTGTAGAGGCCAATTGTACAGCTCGCCACATCGAAGTGGTCTTCGGATCCCCGGATAACTTCCGAAGCGAGGAGTTAATCTTCGACATAGTTTCGCTCATGCGCTATCACGCTCGCTCGGACGGACCGCGCTTTACAAAGTTCAACGCGGTGCCGCACTACGATACCTCAAGCTCAAGATGCCAGCCCTCAAGGAGTCATCACGGTCAACGGAAACATCAACGCTCCTCCGAATGGAGGAACACACAAGGCTCTCGCGGCAGTACTGAGCAGCCTCTTAAGGCAATTCTCGAGTCCGCCGTTAAGTTTAATCGGACACGACTAAACGCGCCCGAGTAACCTACAACAAGACCACCTGGCACGCTCCGAGCATCGCCAGAGTAATGCGGCCCCAACCCCCGCCCTTGCAAAATTGTAAGACCGGTCCTTCGCATACATCATTACGCTCTGGAGATACCATGGGCATAGGGGGAGGGGCACGACCACGACAGGCCCAGAGTGCGGCTCAACCACACCAGGGGCTCCCAAGTGTGTCATCTCTTTTTTTTCTTTCTTTCTTATCCACAGGACTCCATTTACTAGAGGCCCTGTCCGGCAGTAGACCTGCCGAACTCACGATGCAACAACCAGGGAAGGAGAAAGGCTACGACGAACACTCAGGTGGTCTCCATTACGAGCATTAAATCTGTTTTATACACCATTCCACAGCCTACCCCTGGAGGGGGACATGTTTAATAGTCCCATCCCTTACTTACCGCACTATTTGTATCGTTCTGCATTCATGGCAGTATTTCTGGAATAAACAATGCATCGCTTTTTGTTTATAACTGCATTTCTTTCTTATACATATGTTCATTTATGACATGTTGCATCCAGACACTCAGTGCGCTAAACACACCAGGGCTTAAGTTCCCCACATTATGGTGTGATAAGTCCGAACACTTTCACAAGTGCGGCACCTCGAACTTATAGCATTATATGCATCGCTACTTAATCATGTTTTGGGTCAATAGTTGGGTTTGCCCGCTCCCATGTTTTGGTACCTTACGCCCGCTGTATCGCTAAGGTAGCACTAGGAGAACCACTTCGATTGCGCCCGGTTGAGCTGGGCGAGCGCCTCGATGGAGAAAGCTAAACCCACCATCATGATACGGGCGAGAGCTGGTCGCTGTTCGAGAGGTTTTTCGAGTCCCTAAAGACTTATGCCGCTTAGAGCGAGGAACCGGCTTTGTCCGCCCAGCGTGATAGCGCCCGAACTCGGTCTTCCGAACACTAGGGGCTTCACGAAATTTAAAATTATAGAATTCTATGGCTAAGTGAGAGTGTTCAAGCATTATAAGTCCGGTTGCCTCGCTTGTTGTGTTGCGCGCCTCCTAGATGGACCCAAACATGGGAACAAGAGCGCCAAGTTTATCCCTAACACCCCAAAGACTAGTAGGCATGGGGGCTGAAGCCGATGACTTGCCATCTCTCGATTTGATAAACGTCCCGCACGTAAGGTAATATTTTAAATTTACAAGCGTTGCTTAGCGATATGAACAAAGTTTTCAGCGCACAGATAACAAAATGCGAGTCTACTCAAATATTACATCTTCGAGCACTCACCGCAATCATGCGGGCACCCTTCAGATACTCTTATAATACATTTCGGCGTATATATTCCTTGCTCGCGGTGGCGCGTCTGTCACAAGCTTCTCAAGATCCATCCTGCCCCAAAGGCACCTTTGCACGGGCAAGGGCCCGACGGGCACCTTCAATGTAGGTGGAGTGCTTGACGACTTCAACCTGTGGACACGATCCACCAACCGCCGCACCAGGCCGAAGTAGCTCCTGTGCATGGCCTCCTTGGGCCACGGCCGAACTATGAGGCCCTTCATGGCCTGTTCGCCACCTTGTGGAGCTCAACCAGCTGCTTCACTGGTCGCTAAGGGCACTGGATGTCCGCCTCAAGATACCGAGACCAAAGACCTTCTCCGCCGAGCTCCCTCCTCGGCCCGGTAGAAAGCGACAACATCGGACACACTGCGGGGCAGATCTGCGAACGCTCCTGGAGAGCTCCGAATTCGGGTAAGTAATAGGTAATTCACATTCACATGCTTGCTTTGCATGAAAAATGCCTTACCCGCCGCTATTTTCTTCAAATCCTCGATTTCCTGGAGGGCCTTGTGGGCTTCGGCCTTAGCGGCTTTGGCACTCTCAAGAGCCGACGCAAGCTCGGACTCTTGAGTCTTCGAGTCACACTCCAAACTCGTGCTTTTCCACGAGCCCGGAGCTCTTGCTGCACTGCCGCCACCCGCGCCTCCTGCTTCTCTCGCTTGGCTCGCTCATGGGCGATTATGCTCGTCATGACACCGCCTCCTTCGTGGTCGCCACCTCGCTTGTGGCCCCGAGTACCCACGTTATCCTTGTTATTTCTCTTGCAACCAAATTCTTTTCTCAGAAGGTACAAATTTAATATGGTGTTACTCACCTTCCTTGTCCCCGAGCTGCTTGGCATGGCCGAGCTCAGACTGACCGCCGAGGCTCTGCTTCAAGGTATTGACCTCCGCAATCAAGGCGGCAGAGGTCAGAGCGCGCCTGCAATCCCATATTGACATATTTTTTCAGACTCACAGATATATTTTTAGATCCTCATCCGCTTTTCTTTCCAACACCGAACCGAGCATCGAGGCTACCGTCTATGCAGTATTATATTTCACATCTTAAAATTCTTACCTCAAGGCTGTTAGAAGGTGCTGCAGAGCTTTCGGTCAGCCCGCTTTTGGCGAAACCTTCAATCACCACACCCATGACTATGCGGTGTTCTTCTTCGATGGAAGCGCCGTTGAGCGCCTCCAGCAAGTCATCCGGCGCCTCGAGTTGGACGGAGGCCGCCGGCGTCATAGTCTTGCCCTTCTTACGAAGGGGCCGCTCGCCGGACTCCGGAACCACTGCAGGTTCCGGTGCGGAGTCCGGGAGGTTGCCCCGCGGCACCTCCGGGGCCTCCTCCTCCTGGCGGGTCCCTTCCTGGGATCCCACCTCGACGTCATCAGCGTCACGAGGGGTGGAGGCGGTCGGAAGAGAATCCATATCCGACGTGCCCAAGGACCTGCTCGACGAAGCGGGAAGATCGTCCTTGGCCGGACTACAGGTTGTATGCGGCATTAGAAAGACACCGCGTGGCGAAAAGAAAAATTATAAATCATCCAGAGTCCGGATACTTACGATCTTGCTGTGGGCTTGGCCCTTGAGGGCCACTCGCCGCCGCCGCCGACGCGTTGGCGGAGTCCGGGAAGGGTCCTTCCTTCTTGGACCCTTCGCCTCCCTCGTTGGGGAGGGTTTCTCTTCTTCTCTCCCCGCAGGGAGAGGCCTCTTCTTCTCCTCCTCGCCCTCGTGGAGGAGTCCGCCTCGAGTCATCGGACGATGAGTCCGACACCACTCGACGCCGAACTCCTTCGGTTCCCGTGGCCTTCTTCTTGGCCTTCTTCTCCGCACCACGTAAAGTGCGGGACTAGCAGCCCCGTCAAACGGGTGTCCGCTGGTCTTCGGAGGGGCCGACAGCTAACCTGTCCGGACGTCTTCTGCCATTCTGTCAAAGGCATTGGGAGTTTAGATCCCGTGATAGAGTCAAACTATGAAAAGCAAATATCCCATAAAGGATAACATGGCTTACCTCGCCACCGGACGCTGCGTCTGAATCCGCGATCTTCAGTGGCGGATGCGGAGCTTTACGCCTTTGAACAGCACCCTCCGTGCAGCTTCAGACGTAGTGTCAAGAGCCCGCCAAGGTCCGTGCTGTGCCAAAACAAACTCCCACAAATTGAAGTCCCGTTCTTTGGCAGGGGAGAATCCGCGACGAGCATGACTGGATCACGCTGACAAGCTTGAGCTTGTTGTTCACTGTGGTCCGGAGACAGATCGAGTCCGGTCGGCTCTTCGAACTACCCCATAGCAAGCCCTTCTTTTCCAGAGGTGAGCTGCATGGGGATGCCAGATCTGAATTGGGGGCCGCCCATTTAGGGTCACGCTGCTCGGTGATGTAGAACCACCCCGATTGCCACCCTTTGATGGATGCCACGAAGGCACCTCGAGCCAAGTGACGCGGGCATTTTGCCCACCATGGCGCCTCCGACTCCGCTTGGCTGCCCTTCACAACCTTCGACTTGACATTGAAGGTCTTTAGCCACAAGTCAAGTGGGGCTGGATGCGAGGAAGGTTTCGCACACCCACGATAAACGCCGAGATATTGAGGATGAAATTTGGGGCCGATCATGGAAATCCAGGCCGTAGTAGTACATGAGCCCCTGGACGAAGGGGTGGAGGGGAAGCCCATCCATGGAGGAAGTGGGGAAGGAATACGACCCTCTCATGGGGCCTGGGGTGGGGATGAGCTGCCTCGCCGGGTAGCCGGTGCGCGATGTCACCGGATAGGTATCCGCGCCAAGCAGCTTCTCGATGTGCCCTCCGTAACGGAGGAGGCCATCCACTTGCCTCCCGCTCCGGACATGGCTGGAGAAGGTCGAGGTGAGATGTGCGGACTTGGGCGCTAGAGCTCGAGTGCGCGGAGATGGATAAGCAAAGGAGGAAGAAGGCGTAGGTAAAAGAGGTGGATCCTTATCCCCTTATATATGGGCAGATGAAACTATGCGTCCCCACCGGCCTGGTAAAACTCACTTATCTCCCAAGCGCCACAATCAATGGCACGGTTGGGTTACCCACGTCCGTATTGATGGGAATCCCGGAATAAGGGGAACACGATCTCTGCTTCGACAAGACGTGCCAAGGAAACCGCTTCGCTAAATGCGCTGAGGTGGTATAATAAAAACGATTCAAGTAAAGGCTTGGTAGTGGTGTGACGTCACGCCACAAAATACGTCAGCAGATTGAACTTGTGTGAATATTATTCTCTCTACGGTGGTATGTGGAATTTATTTTACAGAGCGGGACACTATCCTGGCGTTCACAATCTTCTATGAATTATTCGGAGGAGGAACCCGCCTTGCAATGCCGAAGACAATATGCGCGCCGGACTCGTCGTCATTGAAGCCTGGTTCGTGGACTCATCGAGGAGTCCCGGACTAGGGGTGTCCAGATAGCGAACTATCATCATCGGCCGGACTCCAAGACTATGAAGATACAAGATTGAAGACTTCGTCCCGTGTCCGGATGGGACTTTCCTTGGCGTGGAAGGCAAGCTTGGCGATACGGATATGTAGATCTCCTACCATTGTAACCGACTTTGTGTAACCCTAGCCCTCTCCGGTGTCTATATAAACCAGAGGGTTTTAGTCCGTAGGACAGAACAATAATCGTACCATAGGCTAGCTTCTAGGTTTTAGCCTCCTTGATCTCGTGGTAGATCCACTCTTGTACTACCCATATCATCAATATCAATCAAGCAGGAGTAGGGTTTTACCTCCATCGA
This sequence comes from Aegilops speltoides, assembly GCA_021437245.1. Lineage (NCBI taxonomy): Eukaryota > Viridiplantae > Streptophyta > Magnoliopsida > Poales > Poaceae > Aegilops > Aegilops speltoides. The sequence goes on along the minus strand of CM038142.1, from coordinate 561,854,555 downwards.
GAGGGCCCGAACCTGGGTAAAAACATCGTGTCCCTTGTCTCCTGTTACTATCCGCCTAGACGCACAGTTCGGGACCCCCTACCCGAGATCCGCCGGTTTTGACACCGACAGTTATGATTGTGCTTTTTATGTTTTAATTAGTGTTTGTGCCAACTAAATGGTTTGTCAATTTGGTATGATTTTCCCATAGCCAACTCAAAAACTATGAACAATTTTATTTTTTTCTCTCAAATATTTTTGTTATTTTGTGATATGTACTCCCTCTATTTTTATTTACTATACATATTACCTTTGTCATAAGTAAAATTTTATAAGTTTGATCAAGTTTATAGAAAACAATATAGACATTTAAAATAACAATATATATGATGTGAAAATATATTGAATGATGAATCCAATAGTATTGATTTGGTATTATTGATTAATATTTTTTCTCTATAAACTCAGCCAAAGATTACAAATTTTGAGTTAACACAAAGCTAATGAGCGGAATAAATAAAAACGAAGAGAGTACAATGCTTCTCAAATTGTGACCATTTTTTAGTAAATATTAAGCAAGTGGTGATTATGAGCAATCCTGACTTTAATTCTCGTGGGTTCATACAGTATGCTCTTTTTCACTAGCCAAACAAGTTGTGGGCAATGTCCAGATCACCAAATTTGTAGTTGTATACTACGACTAGGGACACATTTAAGGTTGTTTTGTAAAGGAACTGTAAACCAAAGTTTGAAGCTTCGCGCTTAACTTATGAATTTTGACTAACGATTGGCCCATTTGGTCTGCATTTTCAATACCCACTCAAGTAACTGCATAATGTGACTTTCTTGATTTTTTTAGTTAGACTTGCTAATTCATACTCGGAGCATTCCATCGAGTTATGTGCAACATTTGCCCGTTTCATGGTCGTTATTACTAAATATTAAGCAAGTAGTGATTATGAGCAATATTACGCTTAGTTTCCACAGGTTTGAGCAATCTACTTTTTTTAGACTTGTCAAACAAGTTATGGGAACAACATGTCACTAAAAATGTATAGTACGACCACAAGCACATTTAAGTTATTTTCTTGGAAGTTGAACTTCTAGCCAAAGTTTGAAGCTTCAAACTTGAAAACTGAATATTGACTAAATGGTTAGTCAATTTGGTTAGGATTTCCAACAGTCCACTCTCAAGGCTATTTTAAGCAACTAGTATTGATTATTAGAACTCTCACACTTTAGGTTTTATGGATCCGTGCAATGGAGTATTGGAGTACTCTTTTCGCACTGGTCAAACAAGTTTTGGGCCACATTTAGGCTGTCGAAATTGTATGGTATGACCGCACACGTACTGACCAACATGCAACAAATGATCAACCACTTGCCCCACCACCACAAGTTGTCCCCTTCGCCAGCCGCCCCTTGACTCCGACCACTCCCTATGAGGAGTCCAACACGTCCACTTCATTTTCTGACGCCGCCCCATTACATTTCCTCTACTCGTTTTTTCCCAACTTTTATTAATGGAGAATGCTACACATACGGAAGGTTACGTGAGGGTTTTACGTAAAACCTGATGTGGAGGTGATTAACTGGGCCAGGATTAGAGGTTGGGGCCCACCCCCAATGAAAATTAGGGGGTCGAGACGATTTTATTTGGAAGGTTACGTAGGCCTTCGTAGCCTATTCATAGATGTAGCATTATTCTTTATTAATTGTCATTGGTTTTCTTCCAGGTTTATTCCGTTAGCATCCCCAACCCATACCCAGGGCATCCCCTTTCAGTTATGTGCAATGACTCCTCTAATCCAGGCAGTTTTTCAGTAAATATTAAGTAGGTGGTGATTATGAGCAATCTTTTGCTTAGTTTCCGCGGGCTTTTGCAATCCACTCTTTTTAGACTTGCCGAACAAGCTTTGGGCATGTTCTGGTAACAAAAAAATGTATACTACAACCACAAATACATTTTAGTTATTTTTTAAAAGCCGAACTTTCTGCCAAAGGTGGACGTTTCAAACTTGAAAACTGAATTTTGACTAAATGGTTGGTCAATTTGGTATGAACTTTCCAGAGTCCAACCAAGAAACTATGTACAATTTCCTTGTTTTCCTCTTAGTTTTATTTTCTTAGTTTCTGATATGTACTCCCTCGTTTTTTACAATGCAAATCTCCTTTGTTGTCAGACAAAATTCATGAAGTGTGATCAAGTTTATGTGAAAAAATATTCAATGATGAATCCAATATTATTGATTTGGTATTTTAGGTATTAATAATTTTTCCGATAAACTCGGTCAAAGTTTACAAAAATTGACTAAAGACAAAACTTATATGCGAGTAATTAAAAATGGAGGGAGTACCATGCTTGCTCGAATCGTGACAAATTTTCAGTAAATATTAAACAAGTGGTGATTACGAGCAATCCTGGGTTTAATTCTCATGGGCTCATGTAATCTCCTCTTTTTGACTAGCCAAACAAATTATGTGAAAATGTTCACGTCACCAAATTTGTATACTACGGCTAGAAACACATTTGAGGTTTTCTAGAAAGGAACTCTCAACCAAAGTTTGAGGCATCGAACTTAACATATGAATTTTGACCAAACGGTTGGTCAATTTGGTCCGAATTTTCAATAGCCCACTCAAGTAACCTTATAACGCGGCTTTCTTGATTCTGTTTTGTTACAATCGCCAATCTTCGAAGTTGAAAGCTGGATTTTGAGTAAATGCTTGGTCAAATTGGTCTCAATTTTCAACAGTCCAACTCAACTACAACGGCTCACATAAATGTTAAGCAAGTACAGTACTACTGATTATGAGCAATCTTACACATTAAGTTTTCACGAATCCGTGCGATGGAGACTCTTTTCCACACTAGTCAAACAAGTTATGGGCAACATTTAGGCCACCAAAACTGCATGGCACGACCACAAACGCACTGACCATATCATGCATTCAGCAGACGATCCACCACCACTTGCCCCACCACCGGCCGTCCCTCTCACCGGCCGCCCCTCGACCCCGACCACTCCCTATCCAGCCCACTCAATTTTCCGGCCCGGCGCCACCCCATCACATTTCCTCCACTGATTTCTGTCCGCCTTTCATTTTATCATTATTAATCGCCACTGCATGCGGTGACGGAGACGGAGACGACGACGACGACGGTGACGGGCGCACGGGAAAGTTCAACGTGGGGAGACAGCGACGCGAGTGAGATAGGCGAATCCAGCCCGCACTGACTGCGCGCATCGGAGTCAAAACCGCACAGACCACAGAGTGGCCAGTGCCCGTCCCTTTCCCCGTCCGCCCCTCTGACTTTCCCCCACCTCGCGCTCGCCTCGCCTTCTTCACGTGTCCTCCGTCCCCTCCGACCCCCCGCCCTCGCCCTCTTTCCGCCGCTCTCACGGAAATCCCGCGATTTGTTTCCGCGCGAGGTGGACTGGACGGACGAGACAGATCTCCGCCGCCCCGCCGCCCTTGCTTCCGCCACCGAGCTCTGCTCGGCGGGATTAACTTGAGTTTTCCCCCGTCGGGTTCCTGCAGTGTTTGACATCTGTGCGTTCTTGCGGCGCTGATTCATCCGGCCGGCGGCGGCGCAAGGTGGCGGTGTGGGGTTTGGGCGGAGAATTGCTCGCCGTTGGCTAGCGGATTTTCATGCTCTTCAGGAAAGGAGCCGCCTTTCGCAGTTCCGACGCCGCCGCCGCTCGCCGGAGATGGGGGCCCGCTGCGGTCTGCTCGGCTTCCTCCTGCTCGTCCTCGCCGTTCTGCTCCGCGTCCGCTGCGCCCACTCCCTGAACCAGACGTGCGATGCGGATGACCTGGAGGCGCTCCGGGCCTTCTCCGACGGCCTGGACGGGAAGGGCGCCGATGCCGGGCTGGCCGGGTGGGGGGCTGGTGACGGTGGGTCGTGCTGCTCCTGGACGGGCGTGTCCTGCGACCTCGGGAGGGTGGTTGGGCTGGATCTCTCCAACCGCAGCCTCCGCGGCGTCATCTCCCCCTCCGTCGCCTCCCTCGGCCGCCTCGCCGCGCTGAACCTCTCCCGGAACTCGTTCCGGGGCCAGGCGCCGGCGGGGCTCGGCCTGCTCCCCGGGCTGCGGGCGCTCGACCTCAGCGCCAACGCCCTCTCCGGCGCGTTCCCGCCGAGCGGCGCCGCCGCCGGCGGGTTCCCGGCGATTGAGGTGGTGAACGTCTCCTTCAACGAGTTCGCGGGGCCGCACCCTGCGTTCCCCGGCGCGGCGAACCTGACGGTGCTCGACATCTCCGGCAACCGCTTCTCCGGCGACATCAACGCCACCGCGCTCTGTGGCACCACGCAGAACCTGACGGTCCTGCGGTTCTCGGGGAATGAGTTCTCCGGCGAGGTCCCGGCTGGCTTCGGTCACTGCAAGGCGCTCGTCGAGCTCTCTCTTGACGGCAATGGCCTCGCGGGGAGCCTCCCGGGTGACCTGTACACGATGCCTGAACTGCAGAGGCTGAGCTTACAGGACAACAACCTCTCCGGTGACCTCGACAACCTCGGTAACCTGTCGCAGCTTGTGCAGATTGACTTGTCATATAACAAATTCACCGGCTTCATTCCTGATGTGTTCGGGAGGTTGAGGAAGCTGGAGTCCTTAAACTTGGCAACCAATGGCTTCAATGGCACAGTGCCCGGTTCGCTGTCAAGCTGTCCGATGCTGACCGTGGTCAGTGTAAGGAACAATTCGCTCTCCGGTGAGATCACACTCAACTTCAGCAGGCTGCCAAGGCTGAACACTTTCGATGCTGGGTCAAATAGGCTGAGTGGTAACATACCTGCTAGCCTCGCCCGGTGCGCCGAGCTGAAGACGCTGAACCTTGCTAGGAACAAGCTTGATGGGGAGATTCCGGAGAGCTTCAAGAATTTGAGTTCACTGTCGTACCTGTCGCTGACAGGCAACGGCTTCACGAACCTGTCATCGGCACTGCAGGTCTTGCAGGACCTGCCCAAACTGACCGGCTTAGTGCTCACCAACAATTTCCATGGGGGAGAGACGATGCCAATGGATGGCATCAAAGGGTTCAAGAGCATGGAGGTGCTTGTCCTGGCAAACTGTGCACTCACCGGCATGATTCCGCCTTGGCTGCAGACCTTGGAGAGCCTCAGTGTGCTGGACATTTCGTGGAACAAGCTGCATGGTAACATTCCCCCATGGCTAGGCAGTCTGAACAATCTCTTCTACATTGATCTGTCAAACAATTCATTCACCGGGGAACTTCCTGAGAGCTTTACACGGATGAAGGGTCTGATTTCAAGTAATGGCTCGAGTGAGCGGGCATCGACAGAGTACATCCCATTATTTATCAAGAAGAATTCAACAGGCAAGGGTTTGCAGTACAACCAAGCCAGTAGCTTCCCGGCGTCACTGTTCCTCTCCGACAACTTGCTTGCTGGGCCAATATTACCAGGCTTTGGTCATCTTGTGAAGCTTCATGTACTGGACCTCAGCTGGAACAACTTCTCGGGGCGGATTCCCGATGAGTTGTCAGACATGTCGAGCTTGGAAAAGTTGAAGCTGGCTCACAATGATCTCAGTGGGAGCATACCATCATCTCTGACAAAGCTCAATTTCCTCTCCGACTTTGATGTGTCATACAATAATTTGAGTGGAGATATCCCAACCGGGGGCCAGTTTTTGACATTCGCGAACGAAGGCTTTCTGGGCAATCCTGCACTCTGCCTCCTTCGGAATGCCTCCTGCTCTGAGAAGGCTCGACTTGTGGAAGCAGCACACCGTAAGAAGAGCAAAGCCAGCCTTGCTGCAGTTGGAGTAGGAACTGCAGTCGGGGTTATCTTTGTCTTGTGGATTACTTATGTGATTTTGGCAAGGGTTGTCCGTTCGAGAATGCACGAGCGCAACCCGAAGGCGGTTGCTAATGCTGAAGACTCCTCCTCAGGGTCTGCTAACTCAAGCTTGGTGCTGCTATTCCAGAACAATAAAGATCTCAGCATTGAGGACATCTTGAAGTCCACGAACCACTTTGATCAGGCATACATAGTTGGATGTGGCGGTTTTGGCCTCGTCTACAAATCAACACTGCCAGATGGGCGCAGGGTCGCAATCAAGCGGCTTTCAGGTGACTACTCTCAGATCGAGAGGGAGTTTCAGGCCGAGGTGGAGACACTTTCAAGGGCCCAGCATGAGAACCTTGTGTTGCTGCAGGGCTACTGCAAGATCGGCAACGACAGGCTGCTCATCTACTCATACATGGAGAATGGCAGCTTGGATTACTGGCTTCACGAGAGGACGGATAGCGGCGCGCTGCTGGATTGGCAGAAGCGGCTGCGGATAGCTCAGGGTTCAGCAAGGGGGTTGGCATACCTGCACCTGTCATGCGAGCCACACATACTGCACCGAGACATCAAGTCAAGCAACATCCTCCTGGATGACAACTTTGAAGCTCACCTGGCAGATTTCGGACTGGCGAGGCTCGTCTGTGCATACGACACCCACGTCACCACCGATGTCGTTGGGACCCTGGGCTACATTCCTCCAGAGTATGCGCAGTCGCCCATCGCGACTTACAAGGGCGACATCTACAGCTTCGGCATTGTGCTGCTGGAGCTGCTCACCGGCCGGAGGCCTGTGGACATGTGCAGGCCCAAGGGGAGCAGGGACGTCGTGTCGTGGGTGCTTCAGATGAGGAAAGAGGACAGGGAAACTGAGGTTTTTCACCCGAATGTGCATGACAAGGCGATTGAAGGCGAGCTGCTGAGGGTGCTCGAGATAGCGTGCCTCTGCGTGACCGCTGCCCCCAAGTCAAGGCCGACGTCGCAGCAGCTTGTCACCTGGCTCGACGACATTGCGGAAAACCGTAGCTTAATAATCCAGTGATGCATCACTTTCACTTCAGATATATAGTTCTGGTTTTGCTTGAGCAGAGCATCAGTTTGGTGGTAGCGCCGTGAAATGGTTATTAGTGGTGTACATAAATATAATAGTAGTGTTTACATAGCAAGAAATACTGAGAAGTTTCTTTGTTTGCTACTCCTATATGCCCGCCTAAGTTTGGGCCTGAGCATCCTCTTTTCCATAAAGGTGATCACCAGAATGTCACAAAAAAGCTTTGTAGTTCTAAACCATCTGGATAATAATCAAGCGTTTTTTATCTGAAGGTATCTGTTTTGTAACTTCAGTTACTTACTTATGTCTGAATTTCTATTGTTTTATGTTTGTGGGTGAATTTAGATACTTAAGAGTTTGACACCAAGAGCCAAAGGATGCTATGTTGTCTGCATGACCTTAGCTTTGGCCTGCTATTTCTCAGTTTTCCCTGTGCATATCTGTGTATTCTGTGATAATTTTTTGTAAATATATTTTGTGACTTGACTAGTGGCTGGAACTGAAGCTGCGATGTTGTTCTAAACGAGTTTGGCATCGCGAAATAGATTTTTTTTAACCAAAAAAATTGAAATGGCTTTGTAGTTCTAAACCATCTGGGTGATGATTCAGCGTTTCTATCTACGGCTAATATACAGATTTTGTGGGCATCTGTTTTGTAACTTGAGTTACTGACATGGTATACATTTTCTTAGTGGTTATTTTGCTTTAGTAACTTGCTGTGAGCCAATTTACGAACTTAAAGGATAAGAACATCCATCCTCTCATGATATTCACTCTGCAAGGTACTCACTAAGCTTGAAGGATCAAACATCCATCCTCTGGTTCTGTTGTCTGCACGACCTTAGCCTTGGCCTGCTGCACATATGTGTATGCTGTTATCTGACTATAGAGTTGTTCGAATCAAAGGTACATAGTTGTTCGAGATGAATGGGCAGATCAGGTGTTAAAACGCCGACGTGCCTACTCAAATGCTTGCCAGAAGTTAGTAACGAGGAATTCTTGTTTCGTTCCGGTTCAATGGAAGCGATTGTTGCACTTGCCACTGACTGTCTCTGACTCGGTATAACACCCATATATTAACAAAAATTTCAGCATGTTTCAACTTGGTACAACAATTTGCATTGGAGATTTAAATGACCATGTTCATTGCAAAGTTCACAAGGATGACGAGAAAAATTAAATTTTTCAGCACAAACATCTAGCCTCTCTTGCAACCATTTAGTTTTTAAATACTTATGCCCCTTCCAAAATCTATCTTCCCTTTTTGGTATGTAACTGCAAACTCTATGCACTCCACAAAAGTTGACATGCTTATAAGAAACATTTTTATCATGACTAGTGCAATCATCATTAGTACTATGGATATTCAAAGAATTCATACTAACAACATTGCAATCTTGCTCATCATTCAGATACTTAGTGCCAAACATTTTATTGACTTCTTCTTCTAGCACTTGAGCACAATTTTCCTTTCCATCATTTTCATGAAAGACATTAAAAAGATGAAGCATATGTGGCAACCTCAAGTCCATTTTTTGTGGTTTTCTTTTATAGACTAAACTAGTGATAAAACAAGAAACTAAAAGATTCGATTGCAAGATCTAAAGATATACCTTCAAGCACCAACCTCCCTGGCAACGACGCCTGTCGTGGATTTAGCACGGCAGAAGCCCTGGCAAAAGGACTTAGGTGTGGAGCCATCGCAGCTAGGTTAGCTTAAAGGGGTTGAACGGGACAAAGGACACCGAGAGTTTACCCAGGTTCGGCCCCTCTCAATGAGGTAAAAGCCTACTCATGCTTTCGGTTGTATTGCTTGTGTTTCGATTACCGGGGAGCGAATACGCTTGACCTAGTACTCGATTGATTATCTCTTGAGTTAACCTGCTGCGGGTCACCCCTTTATATACAAACGCGATCGGCTCGGTTCATAACTAAACTTGCCTTACAGAACAAGTCATCTCCTGACGGTTCACACATTTAGGCCTTGGGCCTTCAACAAGCTTGATTCATGAATCGCCAGCTTTATGCTTAAGTCGCCAATGGCATGGCCCGGCCCCTCCTGGGCGGGTCATACCTACGAGTTATATCCCCAACATTAGGCCCCAGGTTGATTTGAACTGGTTCACATCAATCTTCATCACTTGACTTAGCAGATTATTTTATCAACTTTTACCAATTCACTATCCATGGTGTCACATCATCCGAACTGTGGTAACCCGCCACGATGTCACACACGTTAATTCCACACAAGGCCCAGGATATCTCAACGGATCTTTATCTTAATGGACCTCCCGAAAATCGAGGCGTCTGATAACCCACAAGTATAGGGGATCGCAACAGCTTTCGAGGGTAGAGTATTCAACCCAAATTTATTGATTCGACACAAGGGGAGCCAAAGAAAATTCTTGAGTATTAGCAGTTGAGTTGTCAATTCAACCACACCTAGATAACTTAGTATCTGCAGCAAATTATTTAGTAGCAAAAGTGGTTTGATAGTAATGGTAACAGTAGCAACAGTAAAGATAAATGTTTTTGGGTTTTTATAGTAGTTGTAACAGAAGCAACGGAAAAGTAAATAAGCGAAGAACAATATATGAAAAGCTCGTAGGCAATGGATTAGTGATGGATAATTATGCCGGATGCGATTCCTCATGCAATAGTTATAACATAGGGTGATATAGAACTAGCTCCAGTTCATCAACATAATGTAGGCATGTATTTCGTAAATAGTCATACGTGCTTATGGAAAAGAACTTGCATGACATCTTTTGTCCTACCCTCCCGTGGCAGCGGGGTCCTAGCGGAAATTAAGGGATATTAAGGCCTCCTTTTAATAGAGAACCGGACCAAAGCATTAACACATGGTGAATACATGAACTCCTCAAACTACGTTCATCACCGAGAAGTATCCCGATTATTGTCACTTCGAGGTTGTTGGATCATAACACATAATAGGTGACTATAGACTTGCAAGATAGGATCAAGAACACACATATATTCATGAAAACATAATAGGTTCAGATCTGAAATCATGGCACTCGGGCCCTAGTGACAAGCATTAAGCATAGCAAAGTCATAGCAACATCAATCTCAGAACATAGTGGATACTAGGGATCAAACCCTAACAAAACTAACTTGATTACATGGTAAATCTCATCCAAGCCATCACCGTCCAGCAAGCCTACGATGGAATTACTCACGCACGGCAGTGAGCATCATGAAATTGGTGATGGAGGATGGTAGATGATGACGACGGCGACGAATCCCCCTCTCCGGAGCCCCGAACGGACTCCAGATCAGCCTTCCCGAGAGAGATTAGGGCTTGGCGGCGGCTCCTTGTCGTAAAACGCGATGAAACTTTCTCTCTGATTTTTTTCTCCGCGAGACGGAAGATATAGAGTTGGAGTTGAGGTCGGTGGAGGTCCAGGGGGCCCTCGAGATAGGGGAGCGCGCCCTACGGGGGGGGGTGCGCCCCTGTCTCATGGACAGGCCCTGGGCCCCCTGGTGTATTTCTTTCGCCCAGAAATTCTTATTAATTCCAAAAAGTGCCTCCGTGGATTTGCAGGTCATTCCGAGGACTTTTCTTTTCTACACATAAAACAACATCATGGCAGTTATGTTGAAAACAACGTCAGTCCGGGTTAGTTTCATTCAAATCATGCAAGTTAGAGTCCAAAACAAGGGCAAAAGTGTTTGGAAAAGTAGATACGCATCCACATAGCCACATAATCATTTTTGGCCTCCTCGATTCCCACGCATGCCATCTATCCACCTCCTTATAAATAGGGGCATGGGGTCCTCCTTTTCACTTTTTACCCCTGCCCTCGCATCTTCTTCTTCCTCCTCGCGCCAACCAACACAACCCGAGCTCCACTGCCATCATTTCCAGCGCCCTCAATTCCGGTCGCTGCATCAAGTTGACTGTGTCTAGAGATCGCAACGCTGCTCCGCTGTTCATCAGCACCAACAGGTACCCTTTCTGCTTCGTATCAGATTTGCACTAGGGTTCCCATCATTCATCGGAGTTCTTCGATGTTCATCAAAACTTCTCCATTGTTCCCTTTTCAATGATTGGTTTGATCCAACCGTAGTATAAACTTGGTGCAACAGTAGTTTTAGCCCCTGTTTCTAAACACAGATGCGTTTCGTCCTCCTACCTCCTGAGCACTGCGTTGGATTTCCCCGAAGAGGAGAGGATGATGCAGCAAAGTAGCGTAAGTATTTCCCTCAGTTTTTGAGAACCAAGGTATCAATCCAGTAGGAGGCCACGCACAAGTCCCTCGTACCTGCACAAAACGATAGCTACTCGCAACCAACGCGATTAGGGGTTGTCAATCCCTTCACGATCACTTACGAGAGTGAGATCTGATAGAGATGATAAATAATATTTTTAGTATTTTTTGGTATAGAGATGCAAAGTGAAAAATAAAAGGCAAAGTAAAAACAAAGCAAGTATTAAAGTAATGGAGATTGATATGATGAGAATAGACCCGGGGGCCATAGGTTTCACTAGTGGCTTCTCTCAAGAGCATAAGTATTCTACGGTGGGTGAACAAATTACTGTTGAGCAATTGACAGAATTGAGCATAATTATGAGTATATCTAGGTATGATCATGTATATAGGCATCACGTCCGAGACAAGTAAACCGAAACGATTCTGCATCTACTACTATTACTCCACTCATCGACCGTTATCCAAAGATGCATCTAGAGTATTAAGTTAAAAAGCGAGTAACGCCTTAAGCAAGATGACATGATGTAGAGGATAAATTCATGCAATATGATAAAAACCCCATCTTGTTATCCTCGATGGCAACAATACAATACGTGCCTTGCAACCCTTTCTGTCACTGGGTAAGGACACCGCAAGATCGAACCCAAAGCTAAGCACTTCTCCCATTGCAAGAACTACCAATCTAGTTGGCCAAACCAAACTGATAATTCGAAGATACTTGCAAATATAACTCAATCATACATAAAAGAATTCAGAGAATATTCAAATATTATTCATAGATAAGCTGGATCATAAACCCACAATTCATCGGCCTCAACAAACACACCGCAAAAAGAAGATTACATCGAATAGGTCTCCACAAGAGAGGGGGAGAACATTGTATTGAGATCCAAAAAGAGAGAAGAAGCCATCCAACTACTAGCTATGGACCTGAAGGTCTGAAGTAAACTACTCACACTTCATCGGAGGGGCTATGGTGTTGATGTAGAAGCCCTCCGTGGTGGATGCCCCCTTCGGTGGAGCTCCGGAGCAGGCCCCAAGATGGGATCTCATGGATACAGAAAGTTGCGGCGGTGGAATTAGGTTTTTGGCTCCGTATTTGATCTGTCGGGGGTACGTAGGTATATATAGGAGGAAGGAGTACGTCGGTGGAGCAATAGGGGGCCCACGAGGTAGGGGGCGCGCCTAGGGGGGCACGCCTCCCACCCTCTTGACCGCCTCTTTTGTTCCTTGGAGCAGGGTCCAAGTCTCCTGGATCACGTTCGGTGAGAAAATCACGTTCCCGAAGGTTTCATTCCGTTTGGACTCCGTTTGATATTTTGTTTCTTCGAAACACTGAAATAGGCAAAAAAACAACAATTCTGGGCTGGGCCTCCGGTTAATAGGTTAGTCCCAAAAATAATATAAAAGTGGAAAATAAAGCCCAATATAGTCCAAAACAGTTGATAAAGTAGCATGGAGCAATCAAAAATTATAGATACGTTGGAGACGTATCAGGCATCTCCAAGTTTAATTCCTGCTCGTCCTCGAGTAGGTAAATGATAAAAAGAGAATTTTTGATGCGGAGTGATACTTTGGCATAATTTCAATGTAAATCTTCTTAATTGTGTCATGAATATTCAGATCCGAAAGATTCAAGACAAAAGTTCATATTGACATAAAAATAATAATACTTCAAGCATACTAATCAAAGCAATCATGTCTTCTCAAAATAGCATGGCTAAAGAAAGTTATCCCTACAAAATCATATAGTCTGGCTGTTGCTCTATCTTCATCACACAAAGTATTTAATCATGCACAACCCCGATGACAAGCCAAGCAATTGTTTCATACTTTAATAATCTCAAACTCTTTCAACTTTCACGCAATACATGAGCGTGAGTGTCGGTGTCAAAACCGGCGGATCTCGGGTAGGGGTCCCAAACTGTGCATCTAGGCGGATGGTAACAGGAGACAAGGGACACGATGTTTTTACCCAGGTTCGGGCCCTCTCGATGGAGGTAAAACCCTACTCCTGCTTGATTGATATTGATGATATGGGTAGTACAAGAGTAGATCTACCACGAGATCAGAGAGGCTAAACCCTAGAAGCTAGCCTATGGTATGATTGTTGTTCGTCCTACGGACTAAAACCCTCCGGTTTATATAAGCACCGAAGAGGGTTAGGGTTACACAGAGTCGGTTACAATGGTAGGAGATCTACATATCCATATCGCCAATCTTGCCTTCCACGCCAAGGAAAGTCCCATCCGGACACGGGACGAAGTCTTCAATCTTGTATCTTCATAGTCCAGGAGTCCGGCCGAAGATGATAGTTTGGCTATCCGGACACCCCCTAGTCCAGACTCCTCAAGAGTAGCCCTAACCAAAGCTTCAATGATGACGAGTCCGGCGCACATATTGTCTTCGACATTACAAGGCGGGTTCCTCCTCCGAATACTTCATAGAAGATTTTGAACACAAGGATAGTGTCCGGCTCTGCAAAATAAGTTCCACATACCACCATAGAGAGAATAATATTTACACAAGTTCAATCTGCTGACGTATTCCGTGGCGTGACATCACACCACGGCCAAGCCTTTATTCAATCGTTTTCTTGTCCCACCTCGGTAGCGTTTAGCGAGGCGGTTTCTTGGCACGTCTTGTCAAAGCAGAGATCGTGTCCCCTTATTCCGGGATTCTCATCAATACGGGCGTGGGTAACCCAACCGCACCATTGATTACGGCGCCTGGGAGATAAGCGAGTTTTACCAGGCTGGTGGGGATGCATAGTTTCGTCCGCCCATATAAGGGGATAAGGATCCACCTTTTTACCTACGCCTTCTTCCTCCTTTGCTTATCCATTTCCGCGCACTCGAGCTCCAGCGCCCAACTTCGCACATCTTGCCTCAACCTTCCCCAGCCATGTCCGGAGCGGGAGGCAAGTGGATGGCTTCCTCCATCACGGAGGGGCACATCAAGAGAATGCGGAAGGCCGGATACTTGTCCAGCGACATCGCGCATCGGCTCCCCGACAAGGGGCAGCTCATCTCGCCCCAGGGCCCCATGAGAGGGTGGTGTTTCTCACCCATTTCCTCCGCGGACTAGGTTTTCCACTTCACCCATTTGTCCAGGGGCTCATGTTCTACTACGGCCTGGATTTCCATGATCTGGCCCCGAATTTTGTCCTTAACATCTCGGCGTTCATCGTCGTGTGCGAGGCCTTCCTCTGCATCCAGCCCCACTTTGGCTTATGGCTGAAGATCTTCAATGTCAAGCCGAAGGTAGTGGGCGGCCACCAAGCGGAGTGCGGAGGTGCCATGGTGGGCAAGATGCCCAACGTCCTATGGCTCAAGGGCTCCTTTGTGGAGACCATAAAGGGGTGGCAATCGGGGTGCTTCTACATCACCGAGCCGCATGACCCTAAATGGGTAGCGGCCCCGGAATTCCGTGTTGGGGAACGTTGCAGAAAATTAAAATTTTTCCTACGGCTTCACCAAGATCCATCTATGAGTTCATCTAAGCAACGAGTAACGGGAGAGAGTTTGCATCTACATACCACTTGTAGATCACGTGCGGAAGCTTGCAAGGTGATGATGGAGTCGTACTCGAACGTGATTCAGATCACCGATGTCCGAGTGCTGAACGGACAGCACCTCCGCGTTCAACACACGTACGGGACGAGCGACGTCTCCTCCTTCTTGATCCAGCAAGGGGAAGGAGAGGTTGAGGAAGACAGCTCCACCGGCAAAGACGACGGCGTGGTGATGGTGGAGAAGCAAGATCTCGGCTGGGCTTCGCCGAGCTCTTACGGAGGAGGAGAAGTGTTGGGGAGGGAAGGGGCTGCGCCTTGGGAATTGGTACAGCAGCCCCCCTCCCTCCCCCCTTTATATAGGCCCCACAGAAGCGGCCCTGGAGATCCAATCTCCGGGGGCGGCGGCAAGGGGGTGGAGTGCCCCCAAGCCGGTGGGGCGCCCCACCCCTAGGGTTTCAACCCTAGGCGCAGGGTGGGCCTAGGCGCGCACCAGCCCCTGTGGGCTGGTTCCTCCCCTTGGCCCATGGGGCCCTCCGGATAGGTGGCCCCACCGGTGGACCCCGGACCCCTCCGTGGTCCCACTTTTACCGAGACCCCAAACTTTCCCGATGGCGAAACACCACTTCCTATATATTATTCTTTACCTCCGACCCTTCCGAACTCCTCGTGATGTCCGGGATCTCATCCGGACTCAACAACATTCGGTATTCACATACTAGTCTTCCTACTAACCCTAGCGTCACCGAACCTTAAGTGTGTAGACCCTACGGGTTCGGAGACACGCAGACATGACCGAGACGACTCTCGGGCAATAACCAACAGCGGGTCCGATACCCATGTTGGCTCCCACATGCTCCTCGATGATTTCATCGGTTGAACCACGATGTCGAGGATTCGATCAAACCACATATACAATTCCCTTTGTCAATCGATGCGTTACTTGCCCGATACTCGATCGTCGGTATCCCAATACCTTGTTCGGTCTCGTTACGGCAAGTCACTTTACTCGTATCGTAATGCATGATCCCGTGGCCAACACCTTGGTCACCTTTGAGCTCATTATGATGATGCATTACCGAGTGGGCCCAGAGATACCTCTCCGTCATACGGAGTGACAAATCCCGCCTCGATCCATGTCAACCCAATGAGATACTTTCGGAGATACCGTAATGCACCTTTATAGTCACCCGATTCGTTGTGAGACGTTTGATACACCCAAGGCACTCCTACGGTAACCGGAGTTACACGATCTCATGGTCGAAGGAAGAGATACTTGACATTGGCAAAGCTTCTAGCAAACGAACTATACGATCTTTTATGCTATGCTTATGATTGGGTCTTGTCCATCACATCATTCTCCTAATGATGTGATCCCGTTATCAACGACATCCAATGTCCATAGTCGAAACCATGACTATCTATTGATCACAACGAGCTAGTCAACTAGAGGCTCACTAGGGACATATTGTGGTCTTTGTGCTCACACGTATTACGATTTCCGGATAATACGCTTATAGCATGAACAAAAGACAATTATCATGAATATTGAAATATAATAATACTTTTATTACTGCCTCTAGGGCATATTTCCAACAGTCTCCCACTTGCACTAGAGTCACTAATCTAGTTACATTGTGATGAATCGAACACCCATAGAGTTCGGTGTTGATCATGTCTTGCACGCGAGAGGTTTAGTCAGCGGATCTGCGACATTCAGATCCATGTGCACTTTGCAAATCTCTATGTCTCCATCTTGAACATTTTCACGGATGGAGTTGAAACGACGCTTGATGTGCTGGTCTTCTTGTGAAACCTGGCTCCTTGGCAAGGGCAATAGCTCCAAGTGTTGTCACGAAGAGTTTGATCGGCCCGACGCATTGGGTATGACTCCTAGGTCGGTGATGAACTCCTTCACCCAAATCGCTTCATGCGCTGCCTCCGAGGCTGCCATGTACTCCGCTTCACACGTAGATCCCGCCACGACGCTCGCTTGCACTGCACCAGCTCTTGCTCCACCATTCAACATATACACGTATCCGGTTTGTGACTTAGAGTCATCCAGATCTGAGTCGAAGCTAGCATCGGCGTAACCCTTTACGATGAGCTCTTCGTCTCCTCCATAAACGAAAACATGTCCTTTGTCCTTTTCGGTACTTCAGATATTCTTGACCGCTGTCCGGTGTTCCTTGCGGGATTACTTTGGTATCTTGCAACCAAACTTACGGCAAGGTTTACATCGGTGCAGTACATAGCATGGCATACATAATAGATCCTATGGCTGATGCATAGGGATGACACTCATCTCTTCTTTATCTTTTGCCGTGGTCGGTGGTGAGCTGAGCTCAATCTCACACCTTGTAACATAGGCAAGAACCCTTTCTTGGACTGATCCATTTTGAACCTCTTCAAAATCTTATCAAGGTATGTGCTTTGTGAAAGACCTATGAGGCGCCTCAATCTATCCCTATAGATCTTGATGCCTAATATATAAGCAGCTTCTCCAAGGTCCTTCATTGAAAAACACTTGTTCAAGTAGGCCTTAATGCTGTCCGAAGTTTTGTATCATTTCCCATCAAGAGTATGTCATCTACATATAATAGGAGAAATGCTACAGAGCTCCCACTCACTTTCTTGTAAACGCAGCTTCTCCATAAGTCTCATAAACCCAAACGCTTTGATCATCTCATCAAAGCGAATGTTCCAACTCCGAGATGCTTGCACCAGTCCATAAATGGATCACTGGAGCTTGCATACTTTGTTAGCGTTACGAGGGTCGACAAAACCTTCCGCTGCATCATATACAGCTCTTCCTTAAGATGTCCGTTAAGGAATGCCGTTTTGACGTCCATCGCCATATCTCATAATCATAGTATGCGGCAATTGCTAACATGATTCGACGGACTTAAGCTTCGCTACGGAGAGAATGTCTCGTCAGTAGTCAATTCCTTGAACTTGTCGATAACCCTTAGCGACAAGTCAAGCTTTATAGACGGTAACATTACCATCCGCGTCCGTCTTCTTCTTAAAAATCCATTTGTTTTCTATCGCTCGCCGATCATTGGGCAATTCACAAAGTCCATACTTTGTTTTCATACATGGATTCTATCTCGGATTTCATGGCTCCAAGCCATTTGTTGGAATCTGGGCCCGCCATCGCTTCTTCATAGTTCAAGGTTCATTGTTGTCTAACAACATGATTTCCATGACAGGTTGCCGTACCACTCGTGCGGAACGTGTCCTCGTGGACCTTCGGTTCAAGAGTAACTTGATCTGAAGTACCTTGATCATCATCATTGTTTTCCTCTTCAGTTGGTGTGGGCATCACAGGAACGGTCTCCTGCGCTGCACCACCTTCCCGTTCGAGAGGTAGTACTTCATCGAGTTCTACTTTCCTCCCACTTACTTCTTTCGAGAGAAACTCTTTCTCCAGAAAGCATCCGTTCCTGGCAACAAAGACCTTGCCTTCAGATCTTAAGTAGAAGGTATACCCGACAGTTTCCTTAGGGTATCCTATGAATACGCATTTTTCCGACTTGGGTTCGAGCTTTTCAGGTTGAAGTTTCTTGACATAAGCATCGCATCCCCAAACTTTTAGAAATGACAGCTTAGGTTTCTTCCCAAACCATAATTCATACGGTGTCGTCTCAACGGATTTAGACGGTGCCCTATTTAAAGTGAATGTAGCTGTCTCTAGAGCGTATCCCCAAAATGACAGCGGTAAATCGGTAAGAGACATCATAGACAGCACCATATCCAATAGAGTGCGATTACGACGTTCGGACACACCGTTTCGCTGAGGTGTTCCAGGCGGCGTGAGTTGTGAAATGATTCCACATTTCTTTAAGTGTGTGCCAAATTCGTGACTTAAGTATTCTCCTCCATGATCTGATCGTAGGAACTTTATCTTTCGGTCATGTTGATTCTCCACCTATTCTGAAATTCCTTGAACTTTTCAAAGGTCTCAGACTTGTGTTTCATTAAGTAGACATACCCATATCTACTCAAGTCATCAGTGAGAGTGAGAACATAACGATATCCTCCATGAGCCTCAACGCTCATTGGACCGCACACATCGGTATGTATGATTTCCAACAAGTTGGTTGCTCGCTCCATTGTTCCGGAGAACGGAGTCTTGGTCATTTTGCCTAAGAGGCATGGTTCGCATGTGTCAAACGATTCATAATCAAGAGACTCTAAAAGTCCATCAGCATGGAGCTTCTTCATGCGCTTGACACCAATGTGACCAAGGCGGCGATGCCACAAGTATGTGGGACTATCGTTATCAACTTTACATCTTTTGGCATCCACACTATGAACATGTGTAATATTACGCCGAGATTCATTAAGAATAAACCATTGACCATCGGAGCATGTCCATAAAACATATCTCTCATATAAATCGAACAACCATTATTCTCGAGCTTAAATGAGTAGCCATCTCGTATCAAACGAGATCCGGATACAATGTTCATGCTCAAACTTGGCACTAAATAACAATTATTAAGGTTCAAAACTAATCCCGTAGGTAAATGTAGAGGCAGCGTGCGGACGGCGATCACATCGACTCGAACCATTCCCGACGCGCCGTCACCTCGCCCTTCGCCAGTCTCCGTTTATTCCGCAGCTCCTGCCGTGAGTTACAAATATGAGCAACGGCACGGTATCAAATACCGGGAGTTACTACGACGAGTAATCGGTAAGGTACACATCAATTACATGTATATCAAATATACCTTTGGTGTTGCGGCCTTCTTATCCGCTAAGTATTTGGGGCAGTTCCGCTTCGAAGGACCCTTCCCTTGCAATAAAAGCACTCGGTCTCGTGCTTGGGTCCATTCTTTGACTTCTTTCCGCAGCAAGCTTGCAGACGCGGCAACATCTTTGCCGTCCTTCTTGAAGTTCTTCTTACCCTTGCCCTTCTTGAACTTAGTGGTCTTATTGACCATCAACACTTGATGTTCTTTCTTGATTTCAGCCTCTGCTGACTTCAAATCGAGAACACTTCAGAATGGTCTTTACCATCCCCGCATGTTGTAGTTCATCACAAAGCTCTTGTAGCTTGGTGGGAGCGACTGGAGGATTCTGTCAATGACCGCCTCATCTGGGAGGTTAATGTTCAACTGGGTCATACGGTTGTGCAACCCAGACATCTTCAGGATGTGCTCACTGACAGAACTGTTTTCCTCCATTTTACAACTATAGAACTTGTCGGAGACATCATATCTCTCGACCCGGGCATGAGCTTGGAAAACTAGTTTCAGCTCTTCGAACATCTCATATGCTCCGTGATGCTCAAAACGCTTTTGGAGCCCCGGTTCTAAGCTGTAGAGCATGCCGCACTGAACGAGGGAGTAATCATCAGAACGAGTCTGCCAAACGTTCAAATCGTCTTGCAGTGCTGGGAGAACAGGTGGGTCACCTAGCGGTGCTTCTAGGACATATTGTTTCTTGGCAGCTATTTGGATGATCCTCGTGTTCGGACCCATCCGTATAGTTGCTGCCATCATCTTTCAGCTTGGTTTTCTCTAGGAACGTTGAAGTTCATGTTGACATTAGCGTTGGCCATTGATCTACAAGACATATTTGCAAAGGTTTTAGACTAAGTTCATGATAATAAAGTTCTAATCAAAATTATGAACTCCCACTTAGATTAGACATCCTCTAGTCATCTAAGTGTTACACGATCCGAGTCGACTAGCCCGTGTCCGATCATCACGTGAGATGGACTAGTTATCGTCGGTGAACATCTTCATGTTGATCGTATCTTCCATACGACTCGTGTTCGACCTTTCGGTCTCCGTGTTCCGAGGCCATGTCCGCACATGCTAGGCTCGTCAAGTTAACCCTAAGTGTTTTCGCTGTAAAACTGTCTTACACCCGTTGTATGTGAACGTAAGGATCCATCACACCCGATCATCACGTGGTGCTTAGAAGCGACGAACTGTAGCAACGGTGCACGCTTAGGGGGAACACTTCTTGAAATTTTGTAAGGATCATCTTATTTACTACCGTCGTCCTAAGTAAACAAGATGCATAAACATAATAAACATCACATGCAATTATATAGTTGTGACATGATATGGCCAATATCATCAAGCTCCATTGATCTCCATCTTGGGCTCCATGATCATCTTGTCACCGCTTGACACCATGATCTCCATCATCATGATCTCCATCATCGTGTCTTCATGAAGTTGTCACGCCAACGACTACTTCTACTTCTATGACTAACGCGTTTAGTAATGAAGTAAAGTAGTTTACATGGCGTTCTTCAATGACACGCAGGTCATACAAAAAATAAAGACAACTCCTATGGCTCCTGCGGTTGTCATACTCATCGACATGCAAGTCGTGAATCCTATTACAAGAACATGATCTCATACATCACAATTCATCATTCATCACAACTTCGGCCATATCACATCACATGATCAATCGCTGCAAAAACAAGTTAGGCGTCCTCTAATTGTTGTTGCATCTTTTACGTGGCTGCGATTGGGTTCTAGCAAGAACGTTTTCTTACCTACGAATCACCACAACGTGATTTTGTCAACTTCTATTTACCCTTCATAAGGGCCTCGTTCATCGAATCCGCTCCAACTAAAGTGGGAGAGACAGACACCCGCCAGCCACCTTATGCAACTAGTGCATGTCGATCGGTGGAACCGGTCTCACGTAAGCGTCGTGTAAGGTTGGTCCGGCCGCTTCATCCCACAATACCGTTGAGCAAGAAAAGACTAGTAGAGGCAAGTAAGATGACAAGATCAACGCCCACAACAAATTGTGTTCTACTCGTGCATTAGAGAACTACGCATAGACCTAGCTCATGATGCCATTTGTTGGGGAACGTTGCGAGAAAATTAAAATTTTTCCTCTGGCTTCACCAAGATCCATCTATGAGTTCATCTAAGCAACGAGTAACGGAGAGAGTTTGCATCTACATACCACTTGTAGATCGCGTGCGGAAGCTTGCAAGGTGATGATGGAGTCGTACTCGAGCGTGATTCAGATCACCGATGTCCAAGTGCTGAACGGACAGCACCTCCGCGTTCAACACACGTGCGGACGACGAGCGACGTCTCCTCCTTCTTGATCCAGCAAGGGGAAGGAGAGGTTGAGGAAGACAGCTCCACCGGCAGCCTGACGACGTGGTGATGGTGGAGAAGCGATCTCGGCGAGGGCTTCACCGAGCTCTTCAGAGGAGGAGAAGTGTTGGGAGGGAGGGCTGCGCCTTGGGAATTGGTACAGCAACCCCTCCTCCCCCTTTATATAGGCCCCAGGTGGCGGCCCCGAGATCCAATCTCCGGGCGGCGGCAAAGGGGGTGGAGTGCCCCCAAGCCAGTGGGCGCCCCCCCCTAGGTTTTCAACCCTAGGCGCGGGGTGGGCCTGAGGCGCACCAGCCCCTGTGGGCTGGTTCCTTCCCCTTGGCCCATGGGGCCCTCCGGATAGGTGGCCCCACCCGATGGACCCCGGACCCTTCGTGGTCCCAGTGCTTTTATCGGGAGACCCCAAACTTTCCCGATGGCGAAACACCACTTCCTATATATTATTCTTTACCTCCGGACCCTTCCGGAACTCCTCGTGATGTCCGGGATCTCATCCGGGACTCCGAACAACATTCGGTATTCACATACTAGTCTTCCTACTAACCCTAGCGTCACCGAACCTTAAGTGTGTAGACCCTACGGGTTCGGGAGACACGCAGACATGACCGAGACGACTCTCGGGCAATAACCAACAGCGGGGTCTGGATACCCATGTTGGCTCCCACATGCTCCTCGATGATTTCATCGGTTCAACCACGATGTCGAGGATTCGATCAAACCCTGTATACAATTCCCTTTGTCAATCGGTACGTTACTTGCCCGATACTCGATCGTCGGTATCCCAATACCTTGTTCAGTCTCGTTACCGGCAAGTCACTTTACTCGTACCGTAATGCATGATCCCGTGGCCAACACCTTGGTCACCTTTGAGCTCATTATGATGATGCATTACCGAGTGGGCCCAGAGATACCTCTCCGTCATATGGAGTGACAAATCCCAGTCTCGATCCATGTCAACCCAACAGATACTTTTGGAGATACCTGTAATGCACCTTTATAGTCACCCGATTCGTTGTGACATTTGATACACCAAAGGCACTCCTACGGTAACCGGAGTTACACGATCTCATGGTCGAAGGAAGAGATACTTGACATTGGCAAAGCTTCTAGCAAACGAACTATACGATCTTTTATGCTATGCTTATGATTGGGTCTTGTCCATCACATCATTCTCCTAATGATGTGATCCCGTTATCAACGACATCCAATGTCCATAGTCAGGAAACCATGACTATCTATTGATCACAACGAGCTAGTCAACTAGAGGCTCACTAGGGACATATTGTGGTCTTTGTGCTCACACGTGTATTACGATTTCCGGATAATACAGTTATAGCATGAACAAAAGACAATTATCATGAATATTGAAATATAATAATACTTTTATTACTGCCTCTAGGGCATATTTCCAACATTCCGATCTGGCTTCCCTACGCGGCTCACCTCTTGGAAAGAGAAGGGCATATCGTGGGATGATTCGGAAGAGCTGAACGGACTCCAATCCTGCGTCCAAACCTTGGTGAACAAGAAGCTCAAGCTCGTCAATGTGGTCCAGGTCATGCTCATCCGCCGGATCCTCCCGTGCCAAAAACGGGCCTTTAATTTGTGGGAGTTTGATCCGGCACAACACCAAACCTTGAGCAGGATCTTCGACACTACGTACGACGATGCCTGGAAGGTGCTGTTCAAGGGCGCCGAGGCTCCCGCATCCGCTACCGAAGATCGCGGATTCAGCTCGCAGCGTCAAGCCGGCGAGGTAAGCTATTTTACCTTTTATAGGACACTTATTTTCCATAGTTTGACTCTATGCGGGATCTAAAACTCCCTGTACCTTTGATAGGCCTGGCAAAAGACGTCCGGGCAGGTTAACTGTCCGGCTCCCTTGCCAGAAGACCCAGCCGACGCCCAATTAACGGGGCTGCTGGCTCCGGCGCCTTATGTGGTGCCGGAGAAGAAGGCCACGGGAGCCCGAAAGAGTTCCCCGCGTCAGGTGTTATCGGACTCATCGTCCGATGACTCCGAGGCGGACTCCTCCCACGAAGACGACGAGGAGAAAAAAGAGGCCTCTCCCCTAGCGGGGGGAGAGAAGAAAAGGAAGGCCTCCCCAACAGGGGAGGTCGAAGGGTCCAAGAAGGGAAGGACCCTCCCCCCGGACTACTCCACCAACGCTGACGACAATGAAGAGGAGTGGCCACCAAGGACTAAGCCCCTGGCGACTTCGTAAGTGTTCGGATACCAGAATAACTCATGGTGTTTCATTTGTCGCTTAGAATCTCTTAACGCCGAATATAACCCTACAGCCCACCCAAGGACGGGCTCGACACTTCAACGAGCGGCTCCCTGGCGCCATCGGACGTGGATAGCACTTCACTTCCGGCCGTCTCCTCTCCTCGTGCTATGGATGACACCGAGGTGGGGTCCCGAAAGGTGGCCAGCCAGGAGGAGGAGGTCCCGGAGGCGCTGCAAGGCAACTTCCCGGACTCTGGGCACAAGGGGATCAAACCCCAAAGGGCTCTAAGTCCGGCCCTGGGCCGGACTCCGCACCGGAACCTCCAGTGGTTCCGGAGTCCGACGGGCGGCCCCTTCGTAAGAAGGGTGAGACCGCGACACCGGTGACCTCCATCCAATCGGAGGCACCGGATAATTTGCTGGAGGCGCTCAACGGCGCCTCCATCGACGAGGAGCACCGCACTGTTATGAGTGCGGTGATCCAGAAAGTTCAGTCCGCCAAGAGCGGGCTGACTGAAGCCTGTACCAACCTTCTAACAGGCTTTAAGGTATGTAATTAAGATATGTAAAAATAGTACCGCATAGACAGTAGCCCCTGATGCTCAGTTTGGTGTTCGGAAAGAAAAGCCGAACTAACGATCTAAAAAGATTAACGTAGGAGTCTAACATAAGCATGTCAATATGGGAATGCAGGCTGCGCTGCTGACCTCTGCCGCACTGACTGCGGAGGTCAATGAATTGAAGCAGAACCTCGAGCGGTCCGAGAACAAGCTCGGCCTTGCCAAGAAGCAGCTCGAGGACAAGGAAGGTAAGTAATACCTTATGGAAGTATATAAAATATGTGGTTGCAAAAAATTACAGGAATAACGTGAGAATTGCAGGGGCCACGAATGAGGTGGCGACCCTGAAGGAAGCGGTGTCCAAGGCTGAAAGCAATGCGGCCGCTGAATGCACCGAGCGAGAGAAGCAGGAGGCGCGGGTGGCGGAGGTGCGGCAAGAGCTCCAGGCTCTCGTGGAAAAACACAAGAGTTTGGAGCGTGACTCAAAGACTCGAGAGTCCGATCTCGCCTCGGCTCTTGAGAGCGCCAAAGCCGCTAAGGCCGAAGCCCAAAAAGCCCTCCAGGAAATTGAGGCAATAAAGAAGATAGCGGCGGGTAAGGCATTTTTCATGCAAAGCAAGCACGTGAAAGTGAATTACTTGTTACTTACCCGAATCCGGAGCTCTCCAGGAGCATTCGCAGATCCGCCCTGCAGTGTGTCCGACGCTGCCGCATTCTACCGGGCCGAGGAAGGGAGCTCGACGGAGAAGGTGTTCGGTCTCAAGATCTTTGAGGCCGGCACCCGTGCTTTTGAGCGACCAGCTGAAGCAGCTGGTCGAGCTCCATAAGGTGGCCGAACAGGCCATGAAGGGCCTCATAGCTCGGTTGTGGCCGAAGGTGGCCATGCCTGGGAGCTACTTCGGGCTGGTGCGGCGGCTAGTGGACGCCTGTCCATGGATTGAAGTCGTCAAGCGCTCCGTCTGCATCGAAGGTGCCCGTAGGGCCCTTGCCCGTGCTAAAGTGCACTGGGGCAAGATGGACGCTGAGAAGCTTGTGACGGACGCTCCACCGCCGGGCAGGGAGTATCGCAAGCCCGAGATGTATTATGAGAACGTCCTGAAGGGTGCCCGCCTTATAGCGGGTGAATGCTCCAAAGATGTAATTTTTGAGTAAACTCGCATTTGTTATCCTGTACGCTTGAAAACTTGTTCATATGCGCTAAGAAACGCTTGTGAATTTAAAATATTACCTTCTGTGTGGCCGTTTATTAAATTTGAGAGATGGCGAGTCGTCGGCTTCTGCCCCCATGCCACGAGTGTTGGGGTGTTTGGGATAAACTTGAGCGCTCTTTTTCCCATTCTTGGGTCCTTCGAGGGAGGCGCTTGCTAAGTCTTGAGCTTGCGTTGGTTTTCCCCGAAGAGGAGAGGATGATGCAACACAGTAGCGTAAGTATTTCCCTCAGTTTTTGAGAACCAAGGTATCAATCCAGTAGGAGGTCACGCGCAAGTCCCTCGTACCTGCACAAAACGATAGCTACTCGCAACCAACGTGATTAGGGGTTGTCAATCCCTTCACGGTCACTTACGAGAGTGAGATCTGATAGAGATAATATTTTTGGTATTTTTGGTATAAAGATGCAAAGTAAAAAGTAAAAGCAAAGCAAGTAAATAAAGTGATGGAGATTAATATGATGAGAATAGACCCGGGGGCCATAGGTTTCACTAGTGGCTTCTCTCAAGAGCAAAAGTATTCTACGGTGGGTGAACAAATTACTGTTGAGCAATTGACAAAATTGAGCATAGTTATGAGGTTATCTAGGTATGATCATGTATATAGGCATCACGTCCGAGACAAGTAGATCGAAACGATTCTGCATCTACTACTATTACTCCACTCATCGACCGCTATCCAAATGCATCTAGAGTATTAAGTTAAAAAGCGAGTAACGCCTTAAGCAAGATGACATGATGCAGAGGAATAAATTCATGCAATATGATAAATACCCCATCTTGTTATCCTCGATGGCAACAATACAATACGTGCCTTGCAACTCTTTCTGTCACTGAGTAAGGACACCGCAAGATTGAACCCAAAGCCATGCACTTCTCCCATTGCAAGAACTACCAATCTAGTTGGCCAAACCAAACGGATAATTCGAAGAGACTTGCAAAGATAACTCAATCATACATAAAAGAATTCAGAGAAGATTCAAATATTATTCATAGATAAGCTGGATCATATACCCACAATTCATCGGTCTCAACAAACACACCGCAAAAAGAAGATTACATCGAATAGATCTCCACGAGAGAGTGGGAGAACATTGTATTGAGATCCAAAAAGAGAGAAGAAGCCATCTAGCTACTAGCTATGGACCCGAAGGTCTGAAGTAAACTACTCACACTTCATCGGAGGGGCTATGGTGTGGATGTAGAAGCCCTCCGTGGTGGACGCCCCCTCCGACGGAGCTCCAGAACAGGCCCTAAGATGGGATCTCGTGGATACAGAAGGTTGCGGCGGTGAAATTAGGTTTTTGGCTCCTGTTCTGATCGTACGGGGATACGTAGGTATATATAGGAGGAAGGAGTACATCGGTGGAGCTTTGAGGGGCCCACGAGGTAGGGGGGGCGCACCGAGGGGAGGGCGCGCCCTCCACCCTCGTGACCGCCTCGTGGCTTTCTTGACGGAGGGTCCAAGTCTCCTGGGTCTTATCTGATGAGTAAATCACGTTCCCGAAGGTTTCATTCCGTTTGGACTCCGTTTGATATTCTGTTTCTTCAAAATACTGAAAAAGGCAAAAAACAGCAATTCTGGGCTGGGCCTCCGGTTAATAGGTTAGTCCCAAAAATAATATAAAAGTGGAAAATAAAGCCCATTATAGTCCAAAACAGTAGATAAAGTAGCATGGAGCAATCAAAAATTATAGATACGTTGGAGACGTATCAGGCATCCCCAAGCTTAATTCCTGCTCGTCCTCGAGTAGGTAAATGATAAAAAGAGAATTTTTGATGCGAGGATACTTTGGCATAATTTCAATGTAAATCTTCTTAATCATGGTATGAATATTCAGATCCAAAAGATTCAAGACAAAAGTTCATATTGACATAGGAATAATAATACTTCAAGCATACTAATCAAAGTAATCATGTCTTCTCAAAATAGCATGGCAAAGGAAAGTTCATCCCTACAAAATCATATAGTTAGGCTATGCTTCATTTTTGTCACACAAAGATGTTCCCAACTTCTATACCCCCGATGACAAGCCAAGCAATTGTTTTATACTTAAATAATCTCAAACTTTTTCAACCTTCACGCAATACATGAGCGTGAGCCATGGATATAGCACTATGGGTGGAATAGAATGTGATGGTGGGGATTGTGTGGATAAGACAAAAAGGAGAAAGTCTCATGTTGACGAGGCTAATCAACGGGCTATGGAGATGCCCATCAATTGATGTCAACATGAGGAGTAGGGATTGCCATGCAACGGATGCACTAGAGCTATGAATGCTCAACAAAATAAAACTAGTGGGTGTGCATCCAACTTGCTTGCTCATGAAGACCTAGGGTATTTGAGGAAGCCCATCGTAGGAATATACAAGCCAAGTTCTATAATGAAAAATTCCCACTAGTATAAAAAGACAACTTATGAAACTCACTACATGAAGAACAAGGTGCTACTTTGAAGCACAATATATGAGACTCACTACATGAGGAACAAGGTGCTACTTTGAAGCACAAGTGTGGAAAAAGAGATAGTAGCATTGCCCTTTTATTTTCTCTTCTTTTTTGGGCCTTTTTTTGGCCTTTCCCTTTTTTTGGGCAATGCTCTAATAATGATGATCATCACACTTCTATTGATTACAACATAAGGATTATAACTCGAAACTTAGAACAAGATATGACTATATATGAATGCCTCCGGCAGTGTACCGGGATGGTGCAATGAATCAAGAGTGACATGTATGGAAAATAATGCATGGTGGCTTTGCCACAAATACGATGTCAACTACAAGATCATGCAATGGCAATATGACAAAAGTAATGCATGTCACGATGATGATGGTGGAAGTTGCATGGCAATATATCTCAGAATGGCTCTGGAAATGCCATGATAGGTAGGTATGGTGGCTGTTTTGAGGAAGATAAAAGGAGGTTTATGTGTGATAGAGCATATCGTATCACGGGGTTTGGATGCACCGACGAAGTTTGCACCAACTCTCAAGGTGAGAAAGGGCAATGCACGGTACCAAAGAGGCTAGCAAAGGTGGAAAGGTGAGAGTGCGTATAATCCATGGACTCAACATTAGTCAAAAGAACTCATATACTTATTGCAAAAATTTAGAAGTCATCAAAAATCAAGTACTACGTGCATGCTCCTAGGGGGATAGATTGGTAGGAAAAGACCATCGCTCGTCCCCGACCGCCACTCATAAGGATGCACAAGCCAGGTACACTTCATGTTTCAAATTTGTTACATAACTTTAACCATACGTGCATGCTACGGGATTTGCTAACTTCAACATAAGTATTTCTCAAATTCATAATCACCCAACTAGCACGACTTTGATATTATCACCTCCATATCTCAAAACAATTATCAAGCATCAAACTTATCTTAGTATTCAACGCACTCAAAAGAAAGTTTCACATATCTTGAATACCAAGTATATTAACATTAGGCAAATTACCATGCTATTAACGACTCTCAAAATAATCTAAGTGAAGCATGAGAGATCAAATTTCTTTAAAACAAATCCACCACCGTGCTCTAAAAGATTTAAGTGAAGCACTAGAGCAAAAATTATCACGCTCAAAAGATATAAGTGAAGCGCCATGAGCAAAACTATCAAGCTCAAAAGATATAAGTGAAGCACATAGAGTATTCTAACAAATTTCAATTCATGTATGGCTCTCTCAAAAGGTGTGTACATCAAAGATGATTGTGGTATACAAACAAGCAAATACACAAATAATACAAGACACTCCAAGCAAAACACATATCATGTTGGTGAATAAAAATATAGCTCCAAGTAAATTACCGATGGAAGTGGACGAAAGAGGGGATGCCTTCCGGGGCATCCCCAAGCTTTGACTTTTTGGTGTCCTTGGATTATCTTGGGGTGCCATGGGCATCCCCAAGCTTAGGCTCTTGCCACTCCTTGTTCCATAATCCATCAAAAGAATTCACCCAAAACTTGAAAACTTCACAACACAAAACTCAATAGAAATCTCGTGAGCTCCGTTAGAGAAAGAAAACAAAAGACTACTTCAAGGTACTGTAATGAACTCATTCTTTATTTATATTGGTGTTAAACCTATTGTATTCCAACTTCTCTATGGATCATAAACTATTTTACTAGCCATAGATTCATCAAAATAAGCAAACAACGCACGAAAAACAGAATCTGTCAAAAACAGAACAGTCTGTAGCAATATGTAACTAACGGAAACTTCTGGAACTCTAAAAATTCTACCAAAATAGAAAGTCCTGGACAATTTTTTTATTGATCGGCAGCAAAAAGAATCAACGCAAAAGCACGTTCCTGTGATTTATCATAACTAAATTTGTGCGTGCAAAATTTCTGTTTTTCAGCAGAATCAAATCAACTATCATCGTAGGTTATCCTATAGGTCCTACTTGGCACAAACACTAAGTAAAACTTAAAAGCACATCCAAACAGAAGGTAGATGGATTATTTATTCCTAAACAGAAGCAAAAAAAATAAAAAAATAAAATTGGGTTGCCTCCCAACAAGCACTATCGTTTAACGCCCCTAGCTAGGCATTGAGAATTTTAATGATGCTCACAAGAAAGACAAGAATTGAAGCGCAAAGAGAGCATCATGAAACACGTGACAAACACATCTAAGTCTAACATACTTCCTATGCACAGGCATATTATAGGCAAATAAATTTGCAAGGCAAACAAAAACTAGTATATGCAAGGAAGAACAAAGAGATGGTAGCAATCTCAACATGAAGAGAGGTAATTTAGTAACACGAAAATTTCTACAACCATGTTTTCCTCTATCATAATAATTATATGTAGGATCATAAGCAAATTCAACAAAATAGTTATCACATAACATATTCTCAACACGATCCACATGCATGTAAAGTTGACACTCTTCCAAAATAGTGGGATTAACATTAACTAAAGTCATGACCTCTCCAAACCCACTTTTATCAAAAATACCATAAGATTGAACATTCTCCAAATATGTGGGATCGAAAGTTGACACTCTTCCAAACCCACTTTCAATATGATTGCAAACAATATTATCAATCTCATATTCATCATGGGGATTAAATAAATTTTCAAGATCATAAGAAAAATCACCCCAATCATGATCATTGCCACAAATAGTGGACACAACAAAACTAGCATCCCCAAGCTTAGGGTTTTGCATATTATTAGCATAATTGACATCAAGAGGATTTATAGTAAAATCATTGCAATCATGCTTTTCATCGAAGGAAGTATCAAGTATGGGTGCAATAGCAACGATCTCATGTTTAACATAAGGAACTATAGCAAATTCATCTTCATAAATATTGGCATCATGGCCACAAGGATAGCAAGCATGATGTTCATCAAGGGATATTTCAATCAAATAATCGGAATCATCATTATCTATAGATTCATGCATATCATTATTTCCTTCCAAAGCAGCGGTCATTCTCTCAATAAACTCTTTGACACAGACATTATGAGCATAATTTTCATAGCAATATTTAAGTATGGCAAAACTTTCAGATTTGTAAAAGAGTAGCATCATACTTTTTAGTCAACATAGCAATTTCAAAAGCACCCTTAAAAGCAACAAATTCTTCAATTTGTTGAACATCATAGTAACTATAAACACCCTTATCATAAGAAGATAAGATTTCATTTTCATTAAACTCACAATTATAGGGAAGGTGTTTTTTAGGGTTTTCAGAACAAGTAAAATCATATTCCCAACATAAATTCCAAGCATAGCATTGCAAACGTTGAATTTGACTCCATAATAGTCTCCCTTTTTCAGATATACGGTGTCTCACATAACGAGCATGCTCATCTAAAGATTTGCCCTCAACTAAGCTAGTTGGGGTTTCAGCACGATCACATAGGGATCGAAGATGATCCAAGTAGAACACTTTAAGTGGATCCATATCAATAGATTTTCAGCGAGCAAAGATGCAGGCATATAGAAGGCACAAGGAAACACAAACAAAAATACATACGGGAAGAAGGCGAACGAAAAAGAGAGGGTGAATAAAACGGCAAGGGTGAAGTGGGGGAGAGGAAAACGAGAGGCAAATGGCAAATAATGTAATGCGAGATATAGGGATTGTGATGGGTACTTGGTATGTTGACTTTTGCGTAAGCCTCCCCGGCAACGGTGCTAGAAATACTTCTTGCTACGTCTCGAGCTTGCTTTGGTTTTCCCCGAAGAGGAGAGGATGATGCAGCACAGTAGCATAAGTATGTTCCCTCAGTTTTTGAGAACCAAGGTATCAATCCAGTAGGAGGTCACGTGCAAGTCCCTCGTACCTGCACAAAACGATAGCTACTCGCAACCAACACGATTAGGGGTTATCAATCCCTTCACGGTCACTTACGAGAGTGAGATCTGATAGAGATAATATTTTTGGTATTTTTGGTATAAAGATGCAAAGTAAAAAGTAAAAGCAAAGCAAGTAAATAAAGTGATGGAGATTAATATGATGAGAATAGACCCGGGGGCCATAGGTTTCACTAGTGGCTTCTCTCAAGAGCATAAGTATTCTACGGTGGGTGAACAAATTACTGTTGAGCAATTGACAAAATTGAGCATAGTTATGAGGTTATCTAGGTATGATCATGTATATAGGCATCACGTCCGAGACAAGTAGATCGAAACGGTTCTGCATCTACTACTATTACTCCACTCATCGACCGCTATCCAGCATGCATCTAGAGTATTAAGTTAAAAACAGAGTAACGCCTTAAGCAAGATGACATGATGTAGAGGAATAAATTCATGCAATATGATAAATAACCCATCTTGTTATCCTCGATGGCAACAATACAATACGTGCCTTGCAACTCTTTACATCAATTGAGTAAGGACACCGCAAGATTGAACCCAAAGCCATGCACTTCTCCCATTGCAAGAACTACCAATCTAGTTGGCCAAACCAAACGGATAATTCGAAGAGACTTGCAAAGATAACTCAATCATACATAAAAGAATTCAGAGAAGATTCAAATATTATTCAGAGATAAGATGGATCATAAACCCACAATTCATCGGTCTCAACAAACACACCGCAAAAACAAGATTACATCGAATAGATCTCCATGAGAGAGGGGGAGAACATTGTATTGAGATCCAAAAAGAGAGAAGAAGCCATCTAGCTACTAGCTATGGACCCGAAGGTCTGAGGTAAACTACTCACACTTCATCGGAGGGGCTATGGTGTTGATGTAGAAGCCCTCCGTGGTGGATGCCCCCTCCGGCGGAGTTCCGGAACAGGCCCCAAGATGGGATCTCGTGGATACAGAAGGTTGCGGCGGTGAAATTAGGTTTTTGGCTCATGTTCTGATCGTACGGGGATACGTAGGTATATATAGGAGGAAGGAGTACGTTGGTGGAGCTTCGAGGGGCCCACGATGCAGGGGCGTGCCCAGGGGGGAGGGCGCGCCCTCCACCCTCGTGACCGCCTCGTGGCTTTCTTGACGGAGGGTCGAAGTCTCCTGGGTCTTATCTGATGAGTAAATCACGTTCCCGAAGGTTTCATTCTGTTTGGACTCCGTTTGATATTCTGTTTCTTTGAAATACTGAAAAAGGCAAAAAACAACAATTCTGGGCTGGGCCTCCGGTTAATAGGTTAGTCCCAAAACTAATATAAAAGTGAAAAAATAAAGCCCATTATAGTCCAAAACAGTAGATAAAGTAGCATGGAGCAATCAAAAATTATAGATATGTTGGAGACGTATCAGTGCTCAACGCAACGAACAAGGCAACCGGACTATAATGCTTGAACACTCTCACTTAGCCATAGAATTCTATAATTTTAAATTTCGGCGAAGTCCCTAGTATTCGGAAGACCGAGTTCGGGGCGCTATCCACGCCTAGGCCGGACAAAGCCGACTCCTCGCTCTAAGCAGCATAAGTCTTTAGGGACTCGAAGAAACCTCTCGAACATCAACCAGCTCTCGCCCTATCATGACGGTCAGTTTTAGCTTTCTCCACTGAGGTGCTCAACCCAGCTCAACCGGGGCACAATCGCAGTGGTTCTCCAGCGCTACCTTAGCCGATATAGCGGAACGTAAGGTACCAAAACATGGGAGCCGGGCAAACCCAACTATTGACCCAAGACATGATTCGGAGCCGATGCATATAATGCTATAGTTCGGGGTGCCGCACTTGTGAAAGTGTTCGGACTTATCACACCATATTTTGGTGTACTTAAGCCCCTGGTGTATTTGGCCGTACCAAAGCGTACGGATGCAACATGTCATAAGTGAACATATATAGATAATAATAAAAAAAGAAATGCCATAATAGGCAAAAGTTGTGCATTGTTTATTAAAAAAGCTGCGGTAAAAGCAGAACGATACAAATAGTGTGATAAGCAAGGGACGAGACTATTTGACATGTCCCCCTCCAGGAGCGAGCTGCGGGATGATATGTAAAACAAGTATACTGCTTGTTATAGAGACCACCTGTACACTCGACGTAGCTTTCTGCTTCCCTGGCTATTGCATCGTGTATTCGGCAATTCTACTACCGGACAAGGCTTCTTGAGAAAGGAGTCCTGAAAGTAAGATAAAAAAAGAAGAATGACCCAATTGGGAGCCCCTGGTGCGGTTGAGCCGCATTCTGGGCTTGCCGTGGTCGTGCCCCTCCCCCTATGCCCATGGTATTTCCAGAGCGTAATTATGTACGCGTAGTACTGGTTTCGCAATTTCGCGAGGGCTGGGGTTGGGGCCGCATTGCTACGCGTGCTCGGAACATGCCAGGCGGTCTTGTTGTAGGTTACTCCGGGTGCGCTTGACGGTGTCCGGCCGCTTAACAGCCGGACTCAAGAATTGCCTTAAGAGGCTGCTTTGTACTTCCGCCGCGAGAGCCGCTGTATGCTCCTCCGTTCGGAGAGAGCGTTCGGTGTTTCCGTTGACCGTAATGACTCCTCGAGGGCCTGGCATCTTGAGCTTGAGGTATGCGTAGTGCGGCACCGCATTGAACTTTGCAAATGCGGTTCGTCTGAGCAGTGCATGATAGCCGCTGCGGAACAGGACTATGTCGAAGATTAACTCCTTGCTTCGGAAGTTATCCGGTGATCCGAAGACCACTTCAAGTATAGCTGAGCCTGTACAGTTGGCCTCTACACCTGGCATGATGCCTTTGAAGGTCGTCTTTGTGGGTTTAATCCTTGAGGGGTCTATGCCCATCTTGCGCACTGTATCCTGATAAAGCAGGTTCAGGCTGCTGCCGCCGTCCATCAGGACTCTAGTGAGGTGAAATCCGTCGACGATTGGGTCTAGAACCAATGCGGCGAATCCGCCATGGCGGATGCTAGTGGGGTGGTCCCTTCGATCAAAAGTGATCGGGCAGGAGGACCATGGATTGAACTTTGGGGCGACTGGCTCCATCGCATATATGTCCCTGAGTGCACGCTTCCGCTCCCTTTTGGGTATGTGGGTTGCGTATATCATGTTCACCGTCCGCACTTGTGGGGGGAAACCCTTCTGTCCTCTATTGTTCAACGGCCAGGTCTCCTCCTCGTCATCGCTATGCAGCCCCTTGTCATTGTTTTCGGCAGTTAACTTGCCTGCCTGCTTGAACACCCAACAATCCCTGTTGGTGTGATTGGCTGGCTTTTCGGGGGTGCCGTGTATCTGGCACGAGCGATCGAGTATTCGGTCCAAATTGGCTTTTTCCGCTGACCGGGTTTAGAGCCTCTAAATCCGGCATTGACTGCCGTGTCCTCAGTATTGTCGCCATTAATGCGGCGCTTGTGCTTGTTGCGATGCGACCTGCCGTTGTTGTCCTTGGTATCTGAATTACCAGGGCTCTTGGTCATGTTGTTACTATGAGCTAGCCAGCTATCCTCTCCCGCGCAGAAGTGGGTCATGAGTGTTGTGAGGGCTGCCATGGATTTCGGCTTTTCCTGTCCTAAGTGCCGGGCAAGCCACTCGTCGCGGATGTTGTGTTTGAAGGCTGCAAGGGCCTCTGCATCCGGACAGTTGACGATTTGATTTTTCTTGGTTAGGAACCATGTCCAGAATTGTCTGGCCGATTCTTCTGGCTGCTGAATTGTGTGGCTTAGGTCATTGGCGTCTGGTGGTCGCACATAAGTGCCCAGGAAGTTCTCAAGGAATGCGGCTTCCAGGTCTTCCCAACAACTAATTGACTCTGCTGGCAAGCTGTTAAGCCAATGCCGTGCTGGTCCTTTAAGCTTGAGTGGGAGGTATTTGATGGCGTGTAGATCATCACCGCAGGCCATGTGGATATGAAGGAGATAGTCCTCGATCCAGACCGCGGGATCTGTTGTGCCATCGTATGATTCAATGTTTACGGGTTTGAAACCCTCAGGGATTTGATGATCCATCACTTCGTCTGTGAAGCATAGTGGGTGTGCGGTGCCTCTGTATTGGGCTATATCTCGACGTAGCTCGAAAGAGCTTTGTCTACTGTGTTCAGCCCGGCCGTAATTGCCGTATCCGGCGTGATGGTTATCGTCACGTATCGTGGGGCGCCCACGCGATCCGTAGATCGATCTTGTTTACCTTGCCTTGTCCTCAAGTATATCCCACGGGTCTGGCGCATTTTCCCGTGCCTTGGTATTTTTTGAGCGGCGCCGGGGTGCGGCTTGAGTGTAGGGCCGAGAGGCCTCTCTGCCGCGGCCACGAGGTGGCCGGTCGGCTGTATTATGCACTGGTGATGTAGGTTTAGGTGCTTCCTCCTCTAATCGGGGTAGCAGCCTGCGTTTTGGGTAGCTCTTGGAGGGGCGTTCGAGTTCATACTCTTCGGCCGCAAGGACTTCAGTCCATCTGTCGGCTAGCAAGTCTTGGTCAGCTCTAAGCTGTTGCTGCTTTTTCTTGAGGCTGCTTGCCGTGGCCATAAGCCTGCGTTTGAAACGCTCTTGTTCGACGGGATCCTCAGGCACGACAAATTCGTCGTTGTCGAGGCTTGCTTCGTCTTCGGAGGGAGGCATATAATTATCGTCCTCCACCTCTCTGTCTGCCGCTCTCTCATGAGGGCTGGCTTCTCCATCCTCCTGCGCTGAATCCTGCTGGAGGGGGTTGTCTTCGGCACTGTCCGGGGTGTTATTGTCTCCGGTGCCGGAATCTCCGTTTTTGCTGTGGCGGGATTTAGAGCGGCGCCGCTGACGCCGGCGCTTAGGCTGTTTCTTGGAGGGGTCGTCCTCCGTTGTCCCATCGCCATTCCCATCTTTTGGGGTGTCCACCATGTAAATGTCGTATGACGAGGTGGGATTCCAGTGCCCTGTAAGCGCTGGTTCTTGGTCGTCTCCTGCATCGTCGTCCATACCGTCGATGTCTTCGAAGTCGAAGTCGAGCATGTCGGTTAAGTCATCGACAGTGGCTACGAAGTGGGTGGTGGGTGGGTTTTAAATTTCTTCGTCATCCGCATCCCAACCGTCCTGGCCATAGTCCGGCCAGGGCTCTCCTTATAAAGAGAGAGACTTTAGTGAGTTCAGGATGTCGCCAAAGGGCGAGTGCTGAAAGACGTCCGCGGCGGTGAATTCCATGACCGGCACCCAATCGGATTCGATTGGCAGGGGCGCGGGAGGTTCGGAGTCCGGAGAGGAGTCCGACACCTTGGAGTCCTGAGCTTCGCAAAGGACAGGATTGGTGTTTGGCTCAATCGCCATAGAGATAGCAGCCCCCGAGGCGGTGTCCAACCACCCATCCTCGATCGACGCAGTCGGCTCCGAGCTAAGGGTCGGAGCGGATACTTGTGCGGCCTCCAGGGCACTGTCCGGCAGCAGAGCTAGATCATGCCCATCGTGACAGTGCGGCGCGCTTGGCTCTGGCTCGAACCCGTCGAAGATCAAGTCTCTGCGGACGTCAGCCGTATAGTTCAAACTTCCAAATCTGACCTAATGGCCAGGGGCGTAGCTTTCAATCTGCTCCATGGGCTGCTTAATTGCCCGCAGTGCAAAGCCGCCGAATACGAAGATCTGTCCGGGGAGAAAGGTCTCACCCTGGACCGCATTGTTGTTGATGATCGGAGGAGCCATCGGGCCTAAAGATGACGACACAGAGGAACTCTCAATGAAAGCACCAATCTCGGTGTCAAAACCGGCGGATCTCGGGTAGGGGGTCCCGAACTGTGCGTCTAGGTGGATGGTAACAGGAGACAAGGGACACGATGTTTTTACCCAGGTTCGGGCCCTCTCGATGGAGGTAAAACCCTACTCCTGCTTGATTGATATGGATGATATGGGTAGTACAAGAGTAGATCTACCACGAGATCAGAGAGGCTAAACCCTAGAAGCTAGCCTATGGTATGATTGTTGTTCGTCCTACGGACTAAAACCCTCCGGTTTATATAAGCACCTGAGAGGGTTAGGGTTACACAGAGTCGGTTACAATGGTAGGAGATCTACGTACCGTATCGCCAAGCTTGCCTTGCACACCAAGGAAAGTCCCATCCGGACACGGGACGAAGTCTTCAATCTTGTATCTTCATAGTCCAGGAGTCCGGCCGAAGATGATAGTTCGGCTATCCGGACACCCCCTAGTCCAAGACTCCCTCAGTGAGCCGTGGACATAGCACTATATGTGGAATAGAATGGTGGTTGTGGAGAAGACAAAAAGGAGAAGATAGCTAGTCTCACATCAACTAGGCGTATCAACGGGCTATGGAGATGCCCATTAATAGATATCAATGTGACTGAGTAGGGATTGCCATGCAACGGATGCACCAGAGCTATAAATATATGAAAGCTCAACAAAAGAAACTAAGTGGGTGTGCGTCCAACTTGCTTGCTCACGAATACCTAGGGCACTATTGAGGAAGCCATCATTGGAATATACAAGCCAAGTTCTATAATGAAAAATTCCCACTAGTATATGAAAGTGACAACATATGAGACTCTCTATCATGAAGATCATGGTGCTATTTTAAAGCACAAGTGTGGTAAAAGGATAGTAGCATTGTCCCTTCTCTCTTTTTCTCTCATCATTTTTTCTTTTTCTTTTTTCTCTTCTTTTTTTTCTTTGGGCCTTTTCTCCTTTTTTTGTGGCCTCTTTTTTTTGTAAAGTCCGAAGTCTCATCCCGACTTGTGGGGGAATCATAGCCTCCATCATCCTTTCCTCACTGGGACAATGCTCTAATAATGATGATCATCACACTTTTATTTTTTCTTACAACTCAACAACTACAACTCGATACTTAGAACAAAATATGACTCTATATGAATGCCTCCGGCGGTGTACCGGGATATGCAATGAATCAAGAGCGACATGTATGAAAATTATGAAGGTGGCCTTGCCACAAATACAATGTCAACTACATGTTCATGCAGAAAGCAATATGACAAAAGTAATGCGTGTCATATGAACGGAACGGTCGAAAGTTGCATGGCAATATATCTCGGAATGGCTATGGTAATGCCATAATAGGTAGGTATGGTGGCTGTTTTGAGGAAGGTATA
The DNA here is from genome assembly GCA_021437245.1 of Aegilops speltoides. NCBI lineage: Eukaryota > Viridiplantae > Streptophyta > Magnoliopsida > Poales > Poaceae > Aegilops > Aegilops speltoides. Next base: position 561,815,435 of record CM038142.1, on the reverse strand, counting down.
TGGTGGGTGTATGGTACCGGCAAAAGTTGCGCGGCACAAGAGAGGCTAGCAATAATGGAAGGGTGAAAGGGTGCGTATAATCCATGGACTCAACATTAATCAAAAGAACTCATGCACTTGTTGCAAAAATTTAGAAGTCATCAAAAACCAAAGCACTATGCGCATGCTCCTAAGGGGATAGATTGGTAGGAAAATACCATCGCTCGTCCCCGACCGCCACTCATAAGGAAGACAATCAATAAATAAAATTGTGCTCCATCTTCATCAGAAAGCGGTTCACCATACGTGCATGCTACAGGAATCACAAACTTCAACACAAGCATTCTTTAAATTCATAATCACCCAACTAGCATCACTTTGATATTATCACGTCCATATCTCAAAACAATTATCAAGCATCAAACTTATCTTAGTATTCAACGCACTCAAAAGGAAGTTTCACATATCTTGAATACCAAGTATATTAATATTAAGCAAATTACCATGCTATTAACGACTCTCAAAATAATCTAAGTGAAGCATGGGAGATCAATAGTTTCTTTAAAACAAATCCACCACCGTGCTCTAAAAGATCTAAGTGAAGCACTAGAACAAAAATTATCACGCTCAAAAGATATAAGTGAAGCACTATGAGCAATACTATCAAGCTCAAAAGATATAAGTGAAGCACATAGAGTATTCTAGCAAATTCCAATTTGTGTATGGCTCTCTCAAAAGGTGTATACAGAAAGGATGATTGTGGTAAACTAACAAGCAAAGACGCAAATAATACAAGACGCTCCAAGCAAAACACATATCATGTGGTGAATAAAAATATAGCTCCAAGTAAATTACCGATGGAAGTAGACGAAAGAGGGGATGCCTTCCGGGGCATCCCCAAGCTTTGACTTTTTGGTGTCCTTGGATTATCTTGGGGGTGCCATGGGCAACCCCAAGCTTAGGCTCTTGCCACTCCTTGTTCCATAATCCATCAAAAGAATTCACCCAAAACTTGAAAACTTCACAACACAAAACTCAATAGAAATCTCGTGAGCTCCGTTAGAGAAAGAAAACAAAAGACTACTTTAAGGTAATGTAATGAACTCATTCTTTATTTATATTGGTGTTAAACCTACTGTATTCCAACTTCTCCATGGATTACAAACTATTTTACTAGCCATAGATGCATCAAAATAAGCAAACAATACACGAAAAACAGAATCTGTCAAAAACAGAACAGTCTGTAGCAATGTGTAACTAACGCAATCTTCTGGAACTCTAAAAATTCTACCAAAATATGAAGTCCTGTACAATTTGTCTATTGGACATCAGCGAAAAGAATCAACGCAAAAGCATGGTCCTGTGATTTAACAAAATTATATCCGTGCGTGCAAAGTTTCTATTTTTCAGCAGAATCAAATCAACTATCATCGTAGGTTATCCTATAGGTTCTACTTGGCACAAACACTAATTAAAAAATAAAACCACATCTAACCAGAGGCTAGAATGATTATTTATTCCTAAATATAAGAAAAAACAAAAAAACAAAAAATAAAATTGGGTTGCCTCCCAACAAGCGCTATCGTTTAACGCCGCTAGCTAGGCATAAAAGCAAAGATAGATCTACGTATTGCCATCTTTGGTAGGCAATCCATAAGTGGCTCTCATGATAGATTCATATGGTAATTTTATTTTCTTTCTAGGGAAGTGTTCCATGCCCTTCTTTAAGGGAAATTGGAATCTAATATTCCCTTCCTTCATATCAATAATTGCACCAATCGTTCTAAGGAAAGTTCTACCAAGAATAATAGGACGTGAAGGATTGCAATCTATATCAAGAACGATAAAATCTACGGGCACATAATTCCTATTTGCAACAATAAGAACATCATTAATTCTTCCCATAGGCTTTTTAATAGTGGAATCCGCAAGATGCAAGTTTAGAGAGCAATCATCAAAGTCACGGAAATCTAGCAAATCACACAAAGTTTTGGGAATAGTGGAGACACTAGCACCCAAATCACACAAGGCATGAAACTCATAATTTTTAATTTTAATTTTAGTAGTAGGTTCCCACTCATCATAGAGTTTTCTAGGAATAGAAACTTTCAACTCAAGTTTTTCTTCATAAGATTGCATCAAGGCATCAACAATGTGTTCGGTAAAGGCCTTATTTTTGACTATAAGCATGAGGAGAATTTAGCACGGATTGCAACAAGGAAATACAATCAATTAGAGAGCAATTTTCATAATTAAATTCCTTGAGATCCAAAATAGTGGGTTTAGCAACATCTTGGTTTTTATTTCTTTCGATCCCACTTTCATCAATTTCATCATCAAGGTCTAAAAACTCCGAATTCTTAGAACGCCTTCTAGGTAAAGGAAGATTATAATCAGTTTCATCAAAATTCATATTGAAACACAAAGATTTAATGGGGGACACATCAATAACTTTTAGATCTTCATCTTGATTTTCATAGGAATTGGAAGAACACGCTTTAATAAAGGCATCTTTGGAAGCACGCATCCTAGCGGTTCTTTCTTTGCACTCATCAATGGAAATTCTCATAGCTTTGAGAGACTCATTGATATCATATTTAGGAGGAATAGATCTAAGCTTTAAAGAATCAATTTCAAGAGAAATTCTATCAACGTTCCTAGACAAATCATCAACTTTAAGCAATTTCTCTTCAAGCAAAGCATTAAAATACTTTTTTGAATTCATGAACTCTTTAACACAACTCTCAAATTCAGAGGTCATCTTATTAAAATTTCCATAAGAATTGTTGTAGGAATTTCCATAATTATTAGAAGGATTACTAGGATAAGGCCTAGGATTAAAATTCCCTCTATACGCGTTGTTACCAAAATTATTCCTACCAACAAAATTCACATCCATAGATTCATTATTATTCTCAATCAAAGTAGACAAGGGCATATCATTAGGATCAGAAGAAACACTCTTAGTAGCAAATAATTTCATAAGTTCATCCATCTTTCCACTCAAAACATTAATTTCTTCTATTGCATGCACTTTTTTATTAGTAGATCTTTCAGTATGCCATTGAGAATAATTTACCATAATATTAACTAGAAGTTTACTAGCATCTCCTAGAGTGATTTCCATAAAAGTGCCTCCGGCGGCCGAATCTAAAAGATTTCTAGAAGCAAAATTCAATCCGGCATAAAATTTTTGTATAATCATCCACAAGTTCAAACCATGAGTAGGACAATTACGTATCATTAATTTCATTCTCTCCCAAGCTTGTGCAACATGTTCATGATCAAGTTGCTTAAAATTCATAATATCGTTCCTAAGAGAGATAATCTTAGCGGGAGGAAAATACTTAGAGATAAAAGCATCTTTGCATTTGTTCCAAGAATCAATACTATTTTTAGGCAAAGATAAAAACCACGCTTTAGCACGATCTCTAAGCGAAAAAGGAAATAGCTTCAATTTAACGACATCATTATCGACATCTTTTTTCTTTTGCATATCCCATAAATCAACGAAGCTATTCAGATGAGTAGCGGCATCTTCACTAGGAAGGCCGGCGAATTGATCTTTCATAACAAGATTCAACAAAGCAGTATTGATTTCACAAGATTCAGTATTGGCAAGAGGAGCAATCGGAGTGCTAAGGAAATCTTTATTATTGGTATTGGTGAAGTTACACAATTTGGTAGCATCTTGAGCCATCGCGACAAACAAGCAATCCAACACACGAGCAAACGAACGGACGAGGAAAAAAAAGCAACAGGAAAAGAGAGGAGGAGATTGGGAAAGAGATGGCGAATAAAACGGCGAGGGTGAAGTGGGGGAGAGGAAAACGAGAGGCAAATAATGTAATGCGAGAGATAGGGATTGTGATGGGTACTTGGTATGGTTGACTTGCTCTTGCGTGAGCCTCCCCGGCAATGGCGCCAGAAATTCTTGTTGCTACCTCTTGAGGACTGCGTTCGATTTCCCCAAAGAGGAGAGGATGATGCAGCAAAGTAGCGTAAGTATTTCCCTCAGTTTTTGAGAACCAAGGTATCAATCCAGTAGGAGGCCACGCACAAGTCCCTCGTACCTGCACAAAACAATAGCTACTCGCAACCAACGCAATTAGGGGTTGTCAATCCCTTCACGGTCACTTACGATAGTGAGATCTGATAGAGATGATAAATAATATTTTTAGTATTTTTGGTATAGAGATGCAAAGTGAAAAATAAAAGGCAAAGTAAAAAACAAAGCAAGTATTAAAGTAATGGAGATTGGTATGATGAGAATAGACCTGGGGGGCCATTGGTTTCACTAGTGGCTTCTCTCAAGAGCAGAAGTATTCTACGGTGGGTGAACAAATTACTGTTGAGCAATTGACAGAATTGAGCATAATTCTGAGTATCTCTAGGTATGATCATGTATATAGGCATCACGTCCGAGACAAGTAAACCAAAACGATTCTGCATCTACTACTATTACTCCACTCATCGACCGCTATCAGCATGCATCTAGAGTATTAAGTTAAAAACAGAGTAACGCCTTAAGCAAGATGACATGATGTAGAGGGATAAATTCATGCAAATACTATAAAAACCCCATCTTGCTATCCTCGATGGCAACAATACAATACGTGCCTTGCAACCCTTTCTGTCACTGGGTAAGGACACCGCAAGATCGAACCCAAATCTAAGCACTTCTCCCATTGCAAGAACTACCAATCTAGTTGGCCAAACCAAATGGATAATTCGAAGAGACTTTCAAAGATAACTCAATCATACATAAAAGAATTCAGAGAAGATTCAAATATTATTCATAGAAAGTTGCGGCGGTGGAATTAGGTTTTTGGCTCCGTATTTGATCTGTCGGGGGTATGTAGGTATATATAGGAGGAAGGAGTACGTCGGTGGAGCAACAAGGGGCCCACGAGGTAGGGGGTGCGCCCAGGGGGGGTGCCCCCCACCCTCGTGACCGCCTCTTTTGTTCCTTGGAGCAGGGTCCAAGTCTCCTGGATCACGTTCGGTGAGAAAATCACGTTCCCGAAGGTTTCATTCCGTTTGGACTCCGTTTGATATTCTGTTTCTTCGAAACACTGAAATAGGCAAAAAACAGCAATTCTGGGCTGGGCCTCCGGTTAATAGGTTAGTCCCAAAAATAATATAAAAGTGGAAAATAAAGCCCAATATAGTCCAAAACAGTAGATAAAGTAGCATGGAGCAATCAAAAATTATAGATACGTTGGAGACGTATCACGTCCTCTGAGACGCAAAGCCCAGCTAGTGTGTTCCGTCCGCTGCCATCATGATCTCCGTCTTATGGGGACAAATGACAATTCAAAAGAGAAAAATGAATAAAGTTAAGCAGGAGTATTTTCGCGAGCATGGAGGCTTGCTTTTGTTTGATAGGATGATATCTGAGAAAGGTCTTGCTTTCAATGTATTTTCAGAAGCTGAACTCAGACATGCCACTGATAACTTTGACATTAGTAGAATACTTGGAAAAGGAGGCCATGGAACGGTCTATAAAGGGGTAATAAATAACGGCGATGATGCTTCATTGCAGGATCTTATTTATACTTGACCGGCTCGGTTCGGTCAATTATGTCGGAGGGGGCCGTTGACATCGAAATCCAACTGAAAGTAAGGGGAACAACGCTACTAGAAGATAGACTGTTGGTCAGTTATGTCCATTACTATGATGGTGATTATGAAGCTAGTTTATGCACGATCACCATTAAAAAGAACTCTTGCACGCTAGAGTTATGCGCTGAACAACTTAAACGTTCATTTCAAGCTACTATCTTTGGTGTTCATGTTGATGATTACAAGTCAAATCCTTTTGAACATGGAGTCCGAGTTGTCCACTCCTCACTTTCTTAGCAGCACCACACTGAAGACACCGATGAGTCGCAATCTATGAAAGTTGTGTTGCTTGATTCAAAAGTTGCAAGAAAGCGCGTAGTGGAAGGTGGTTACCTCAATTTGTTAAGGCAAGTTGTTTCTGTAAAATTGAGTGGAAAGCTTAAAGTTCTCATTCAAGCATACACAGTTACACACCATCCGGAGAAATCGTGACACAAGGTCATGTCTTTGTCATGCCGAAAACATGCAACACCAGCCAAAATGCATGTGACCTTAACGGCTTCATGGTGGAGTTTACCGTTGCTTGGTCCTATCTTGTTGAAGGAGGAGGGTATCTTGATGAATGGGCGCGTGGATCCTTTCGCATCGTGTCCTCTAGATCCCTCTTTTGCCCTCGAAGGGAAACCTTCTAGTGTTAGTTTGTTGATGTAAGTCTTTCATGTTGTGCTCGACCATGTGAACTGTTATGTATCGTGAACTTTATTTTTGTGTCCTTCATGGACCACTATATCATTGTATTGGTGCTATCATAGTGAACACACTATGTATATTGTGGTTTTCTTCATTATAAAACTACTACTCCTTCATATTTACTACTCCCCTGTCCCATAATATAAGATTGTTTTGCAAGCTATGCAAGCTAGAACAGCTTGCAAAACAATCTTATATTGCGGGAGGAGGGAGTACCTCTTATATCGGCCAGCAAACTATTTATATATATTTGCACATTTTTCATGATTTTATTTTCCCTTTTTATCTCCTGCATACCATCGCTTGGTTTTGGTGGCATGCTACTGTACATTGTTACCCATATAATGATTATTCCAAGTAACTCCCTCAAAAAAAATAGTTACTCTGAGTAACACCACTTCCAACTCAATATAGAAAGAAAGAAAGAATGTCATCACTTAATTTTGGCTGCATCACGTGACTAAGAAAATATTTAGGATCCAACCTAATTAAGAAAATATCTACCCAACCATATCTCTAACAGGCACATCAGACTAAAATGTTCATGTATTCTAGACTACCATGGAAGCCAAATCCCTGATAAAAATATTTCAATAGATCAAGCAAAATTTGATTCTCTGCAAGAAATAATCTAATAGTCCTTCTGTTCCTAAATATATGAAATTTTGGTAAGTTCACATTGAACTACCAAAACGTCATATATTTAGAAACTGAGGGAGTAACAAGTAGCAGATTTTTTTTCGAAACAGAGTAGCAGCTTGCAATGCATGGATGGTTGACACACTTAAATCTTCCAGGGTTCATGGAATTGGAGCTACATCTAGTATAGTGCTCCAAACTGAGAGCTGCTAGGTTTTGGAGATCAACTCTTTGCGAGAGTACCCAGAGAGGCAGACAATGGAAGGCAGTCACTGCTTCTAGCCTGAATGGGGTACCCATGCACTCCTTTAATCTCCACTAGTGGCAGGAGCACCACCTTGCGGGGCGGGATTGTGCATGAATGAAGCTGCCATATTTGTTAAAGTGTTGACAGTGAATTCGCTTGCATGATCTTTTCAACCATTTCCAAATCTAAACCAAACAGATAGTTGGGCTAATGATAAAACAATTCGTTACACCCTTGCAAAATGTCTGGCTAGCAGTAACCTAGGTGTACAAATGAACAAAATGTAAATCCACAGAGAGCTAATAGGAGGAGGAAGTAATTAACTAAGATTGGGTGTTAATAAGCTCCGGAAGAAAAATAGTTGATCCTGCATGCATAAAAAGAAATTCCAATCTTAGAGAACAATAAAAGAGGCAATTTCAACATTGATATACTAGTTCTAGCTTAACACGCCTACAAACAATCAATTTAAATTTGGCATAAATCTATATGGTTTCTTTAATCCAGTACTTGTCTTCAGTGCTCATTATTAATTTTGCTAATCATGAGTAAGCAGAGGCATTAGCGTCATCGATCAATATTTTTGTTCATAAACCATGAAATGGAAAAGGTTAGTTTGCTCTCTCCAAGAAACATCATAGTTTGAACCATGGTCACACACACCATCTAAACATATGTGATGGCCCTTTTGTTAGTACTATTAACGGAACTTCTCATTTTGTACATGCAGTGTTAATAGATTGTCTTTAATCTCCCTTCTACATTCTGAGCATAACAGCTGGATTCTAGTGACGCCCTTTTGGATTCAACAGCGAGCAAGTAACATGATGCACACAAAGGTCCAAAAATGAACCCAATAGTGGGTGTGGCACGCAGGGTGAGGGAGTCCTGGACTAGGGGGTGTCCAGACAGCCGGACTATCATCGTCAGCCGGACTCCAAGACTATGAAGATACAAGATTGAAGACTCCGTCCCGTGTCCGGATGGGACTTTCGTTGGCGTGGAAGGCAAGCTTGGCGATACGGATATGTAGATCTCCTACCATTGTAACCGACTCTGTGTAAGCCTAGCCCTCTCCGGTGTCTATATAAACCGGAGGGTTTTAGTCTGTAGGACAACACAACCATGACAACAATCATACCATAGGCTAGCTTCTAGGGTTTAGCCTCCTTGATCTCGTGGTAGATCCACTCTTGTACTACCCATATCATCAATATCAATCAAGAAGGAGTAGGGTTTTACCTCCATCGAGAGGGCCCACACAGGTAAAAACATCGTGTCCCTTGTCTCTGTTACCATCCGCCTAGGCGCACATTCGGGACCCCCTACCGAGATCCGCCGGTTTGACACCGACATTGGTGCTTTCATTGAGAGTTCCTCTGTGTCGTCATCTTTAGGCCCGATGGCTCCTCCGATCATCAACAACAATGCGGTCGGGTGAGACCTTTCTCCCGGACAGATCTTACGTGTTCGGTGGCTTTGCACCGCCAATTAAGCAGCCATCTGGAGCAGATCAAAGCTTCGCCCTGGCCACGAGTCAGGTTTGAAGCCTAAACTTCACGGCCGGCGTCGCGGAGACTTGATCTTCGATGGATTCGAGCCACGGCCGGCGTGCAGCTGCTATCACGATGGGCATGATTTAGCTCTGCCACGGACGGTGCCACGGAGGCCGCACACACGAGTCCGCTCGATCCATAGCTCGGAGCAGACCGCGCAGATCGAGGACGGTGGCTGGACACCGCCGGGCTGCAACTTCTATGGCGATGGAGCGAATCTGACCTTGTCCCTTATGAAGCTCGTGACTCGAGGCGCGGACTCCTTGCGGACTCGAACCTCCTGCGCCCCTGCCAATCGAATCCGATTGGGCGCCGATCATGGAGTTCACCACCGCGGACATCTTTCAGCACTCACCCTTTGGCGACATCCTGAATTCGCTAAAGCATCTCTCGTTATCAGGAGAGCCCTAGCCGGACTGCGGTCAGGATGGTTGGGATGCGGATGACGAAGAAATTCAATGCCCACCCACCACCCACTTTGTAGCCACTGTCGACGATCTAACCGACATGCTAGACTACGATTCCGAAGACATCGACGGTATGGACGACAATGCCGGAGACTGCCAAGAACCAGCGCTTACCGAGCACTGGAAGGCCACCCCAACCCATGATGTATATATGGTGGACACCCCAAAAGGAAGTGATAACGAGGAACAATGGGACGCGGCAAAGGATAATCCTGCCGACAAACAACCAAAACGGCGACGCAGACGCCAACCTAAGCCCCGCCTCGACCAAAACAACACTCCTAATGACCCAGCAATAGAGCAGGGCAAACCAGTGGGTGACGAACATGCAACCAAGCAAACATCCGAACAGGACGAATTGGATAATCAATCCATGCCCGGCGAAAACAACAGTCCAGACGATCTCACGCCGGACACAACACCAGAGCATAAGAACCTTCACAAAAGACTTGTCGCCACTGCAAGAAGTCTGAAAAAAGAAAAACGGAAGCTCAAAACAGTGGAAGACATACTCAGAATGAGGTGGAGCAAAGTACTCAAGACCGCGGACAAATATGGCAATGGCCACCAAACAAAGAGCTACCCGAAGCGCAAGCTGCTGCCAGAATTCGACGAGGAGGCCATAGAGCCCCCACATTCAAAAAGCAAAGAGGCCGCCTGGCCGGATAGACGACCAGATGCAGGCCAAAAGCGATAAGCGGCGCCGCACACTAGCCGACTCATGATCCTCGGAAAACAGATGGCCCGGTCAGGTCCATTTATGGGCCAAAAATAGGGCCCCAGGAAGCAACACAACACACCGAGTGTTCGAAGACAACGGCACACCCAAATACAGGGGCGCCGCACACCCACTATGTTTCACCGATGAGGTGCTGGATCATGAATTTCCAGCAGGGTTCTAACCCGTAAACATAGAGGCATACGACGGAACAACAGACCCTGGAGTCTGGATTGAGGATTACATCCTCCACATACACATGGCCATAGGAGATGATCTCCACGCCATAAAATATCTACCCCTTAAGCTCAAAGGGCCAGCTCGGCATTGGCTCAAAAGCCTCCCAGAAAATACTATTGGAAGTTGGGAAGAGCTCGAGGACGCGTTTAGAGCAAATTTTCAAGGGACTTATGTCCGCCCTCCGGATGCAGACGATTTCACATAACTCAAAAGCCCGGAGAGTCAGCGTGCAAATTCTGGACCAGGTTCCTCACCAAAAAGAACCAAATAGTCGACTGTCCGGACGCCGAAGCCTTAGCAGCTTTCAAACATAATGTCCGAGACGAATGGCTCGCCAGACACCTCGGCCAAGAGAAGCCGAGAACAATGGCCGCGCTCACAAGCCTCATGACCCGCTTTTGTGCGGGGGAAGACAGCTGGCTAGCAAGATGCAGCACCAGCGACCCGAGTACATCCGAGATCGAGATGGAAGCGGAAAATCACGGCGCAGAAAGGATCAGCGCGAAATAAAGAAAAAGCCCAAAGGACACGGCGGTCAACGCGGATTCAAAAGCTCGCGATGAACAACAAAACAACGCCTCTTAAGGACAACGGTGACGAGCTATCAACAAAACAAAATTTTGGATCGGATATGTCAAATCCACAGTACCTCAGGAAGGCCTACAAACCACACCCACCGAGATTGTTGGGTCTTTAAACAGTCCGGCCGACTCAACGCCCGAACACAAGGGCTCGGCAGCATGGCGAGGATGATGACGAACCCCACCAGCAGAGCGCCGGAAAACAGAAGACTTTCCCGCAGGAGGTCAAAACAGTAAACTCACTTCATGTGATAATACGGAACAACAATGCGGCCCTCGCCAAAGTAGGTGTCGCACGGTCCACCCCAGCGGAACCTCGAGATTGGATGTCAAAACCAATTACTTTCGACCACCTGGACTATTGCAGAAGTATTCGAAACGCAGGATGGACTGCCCTGATATTGGATCCCATAATCGACGGACTACAATTTACAAAAGTCCTGATGGACGGCGGCAGTGACTTAAACCTGCTATATCCAGACACAATCCGCAAGTTGGGGATGGACCTTACTAACATCCTACGTAGCTGCACTTCCTTCAAAGGAGTGACGCCAGGTCCTTACGCCAAGTGCACAGGCTCCTTACTACTATAAGTTGTGTTCGGGTCACCCGACAACTTCCGACGCGAAAAGCTAATCTTTCATGTCCCCCCGTTCAAAAGTAGCCATCAAGCACTATTGGGACGTGAAGCTTTTGTCCGCTTTAATGCAATACCACACTACGCGTCTCTTACACTTAAAATGCCCGGTCCACGCGGCATCATCTCATTAAAAGGTCATTCAAGACCCCGGACACGGCTAGACGGGTCCGGCATAAAATAAGCTAGGGGCTCCCTAGCCGCACACCCCTTTACAAGGGGCTGCCCGTATGAGCTAATATAAGCTCATCTTTATTCATTCATTCATATTTCGATTTTTTTTCATTTTTTGCACGATCACTTTTCAAACTAAGTTCCTCTCTTTTACAGATGAACAGCGTGTTAGACCCATCCAGGATACTGACTGACGGAACCGAGACACAAAGCGTGCGATGAGGGACCCGTTGCAAGGATTCTTTTGATTAAGACCACTGCATAAACCTTTTTCTGTCTCTTGTTGCTATATATCCCCTGGTTTCTCATTATAACTAGAGAGGAGGCTGACGTTATGGCATCGGCCGCGTCGAGAGGACCTTGCGTGTACTGGACACTAGGGGCTTAGGGCATTGTTCGCCTGCTATCATAAAGACCGAATACCTTAGGGAGTGTTCGCGTCTCGAAGTTAGGCCTTATATGCATCAGCTCGAATCATGTCTTTGGTCAAATGTTGGGTTTGCCGGCTCACGTGTTTTGCTGCCTTCGTTCCGTATCATCGGCTAACGCTGCACCGGAGAACTCTGTGATTGTGCCCGGTTCGGCGGGCGAGCACCTCGATGAAAGCCGAAACGGCCGTCATGATACAACAAGAGACTGGTCAACCACTGATCGATCATTGCTGGAATGTTTAGAATTCCTCCGCTTTGACGAAGGACCGTTTCGGTCGGGCACATCTGGCGCCCAATTCGGAGAGCGGTGCCCCTAGGGGCTATATCGTAGCCCCACCCTCGAACTCCTATGGCTAAGTGAAAGTGATAAAGCATTATAGTCCGGTTGCCTTGTTTGCTACGCTACCACCTCCTTCACAGGACCGAGATGTCAGATTAAGTGTGAAAATGCGCTATTTTTGCGAACAACCCCGCACCTTGTGCGTGGGGGCTGAAGCCAACGACTGCCATCTTTCAGGTTATACACACGTATACATACACAGCCGCACATGAGATATTTCACTACTTGAATGCACAAGTACCAAAAAGCGCTTATATCATAAACATCGTTTTACAAACCAAAACATTCATTTGAACGTGACATTTTTTGAGCACTGCGACTCTATTACACGAGCACCACGCAAAACTTCCCCAAAATAGTGCTCGGCGGGTAACCGGCTCTCGTCCAACCACAGGTGCATAGCAGCGGTGGCATCCATCTCTGTCCAATGTGTCTTCACATGGGCGAGGGCCATCTGTGCACCCTCTATGCAGGACGACCGCTTCATCGCCTTGATATGCGGCACCGCCCCAAGAAATTGCTGCAATAAGCCAAAATAACTCTTCGGCTTGGGCCTATCCGGCCAGACGTGAGTCACGATATCCGTCATGGCAAGTCTGGACAATCTATTCAGCTCAGCCCACTCGGCCAGCCGATCGGTTAGCGGAAGTGACTGCTCCGGACTATGGAATTGAGACCAAAACAGCTCTTCCGTCTTGTGATCCTTCTGACTTCGGAAGTGTACAACGGCATCTGCCGCACTCGCCGCTAAGTCCATATAAGGATCCTCCGGACCCCATAGCTGGCCAAGCTGCGCATACTTTGGATCTGTAAACCTTCGGCGCAGCAGAAAGGGCTTGCCAGCCGCAATGTCTCCGGCCTAGCGCAGCTCCTCCTTTATAGCCCGCATTGCAGAACGGGTATCCTTGGCTTCGGCGGTGGCCTTCCCCAGGTCCTCTCGCTCCGCTAGGCGCTCCTTTTCAAGAACCTCATTGCGGTCGGTAGCATCTTTTAACTTCACGGCCATTTCGGCCATCTCCTCCCTGCTTCGGCAGTGTGCAGCCGTTTCGGCTTCTAGCTCTTCGGCCGCCCTCGAGGCAGCCGCATCACTCCTTTGGGCTTGCTCCTTGGCTTGAGCAAGTTCTGCCCGAAGGCTCTCGACAGCAGCGGCACCATCTGCGTCAAGCACACATATTGTGAGGGGTGGGCCGGCTCCTTACGGTGACCACGGAGAAAAACCTACCTTGCGACTCGTCAAGTCGCGCTGTTGACTACCGCGATGTCGCATCCGCGACATCGAGTTGCCGCTTTAGTTCGCAACTCCTTCATCGGCTAGCCACGAACTGTCCGCCACCGCATAGGAAAGGCGAAAATCAATTCCTGGGATTTTGATCCTCGGCACGCTGTCGTTCTCGACACCCTACCGAGTCTTAGGGGCTACTATCTATATAGGGCGCACTTTATGTGTAAAACTGTCAAAGGGTATGTCATTTTTACGTACCTCAAACCCCGCCAGCAAACTCCTGACGACATCACGCAATCCGCCTTCGGCGGATGAAATTCTTTCAATCACCGTACTCATCAGTGTATGGTGACCTTCTGAGATGGACGCCCTCTCAAGCAGATCCTTCAGCTCCCCCGGCCGCACACCAGTTGGTGCCGAACTATTCGGCCCTGCCGGACTCGGGAATACCCTCCGTGATGACACTTGAGGCTCGTCCGCCCTATCTGATGGTGCGGCAGAAGGAGGCGTCTCGCTCTCCATCATCTCCGGACGGAGTTCCCCCGAAGACGAGCTCATCTGAGAATGACGGAGATCCGAACTACAAGGTAAAAACTTAAGTTATCCTTAGAAGCACAAATAGGGATGTCCCTTATTACAAAACTCCTTTTTTTCTACTTACAGCTCGCTGGAGGGCTGATTCTTTAGGGGAGATTGTGCGGCCGGAGCCTCTCCGGACGCAGGACCCTCTGGTGAAGATTTCTTCCCCCGCTTTGGGGCTTTGGCCTCCGGGTTTCCGGAAGCGGTCCTCTTCTCCCCTTGGAAGGAGGGATTCTCGATCCCCCCTTCCCCGCATGCCTCCTTGGTTAAGGCGATAGTTCCTCTGTTTTCCCCTTCGCCTTCCTCTGAAGGCCCAACCTCCAGCATCCTGGCCAACACGGGATCCGGCGCGGTCTCTGGGAGGGGGGCCGGACACCGTATCAGTTTTGCTTGCGCTATCCACTCCTGTTTAGAAGGAAATTGGTCAAAAGGCGAATCATAGAAAGACAAACAAACGGTATGTCCGGACACGGAGCTACTTACTTGTGTATCCGGGCGATTGCAGCTTAGGCCGGCGCCCTCGGTCAATTCCGGACACGCCTCTCGTGATCCGAAGAATAATTTGTACATCTCCACGGGTGTCATACCCATGAAGTGTTGGAGAATCCGTGGTCCCTTCGGATTAAACTCCCACAGCCGGAGAGGGCGGCGTTTGTAGGGCAGTAGACGCCTAATCAGCATGACCTGCATCACCATGACCAGATCGATCTCCCTCGCTTGGAGGTATCGAATCCGGCCCTGCAATAGGGGCACGTCCTTTGGTGGCCCCCAGTTGAGCCCTTGGCTGACCCATGACATCAGCCGCTGTGGAGGGCCCGAGCGGAAGATGGGCGGCGGCCACTGCTGCCCACGGGAGCGGTTATGTAGAACCACTCCTGCTGCCAGAAGCCGAGCTCCTCCTGGAAAGAGCCCTCGGGCCATGGAGCGTCGGCCCTTCTGCTCATAACCACCCCGCCGCACTCTGCTTGACGCCCCTCGATCATCTTTGGCTTCATGTCGAAGGTCTTAAGCCACAAGCCGAAGTAAGGGGTGACGCGGAGGAAGGCTTCACAGACGACGATAAATGCAGAAATATGGAGGATGGACTCCGGAGCCAAGTCGTGGAATTCCAACCCATAGTAAAACATGAGCCCTCTCACGAAAGGATCCATCGGGAAGCCTAAGCCCCGACGGAGGTGGGATACAAACACGACATACTCGCCGGGCTCGGGGTGGGCATGACTTGCCCTTGGCGAGCAACCAGCAGAATCTCGTGCAATGAGTACTTGGCCTCTCGCAGCTTTAGCACGTCTTCTTCCGTGTCGGAGGAATCCACCGCCCTGTAGTAGGCGGACATTGTTGAAGGTCCGCGCGGGGCTCTGGGTGTTGGAACTCGGGGCAAGAGTAGATTCGATTGAAGATTGAAGAAAGAAACAAGCCTGGTCCCATTATAAAGAGGAAGAATACCAAGAGCCATCCCGGCTCGGGACTCGCCTCGATAGAGGGCGTGGCGACGACGCGGATGGGTTACCCACGTCCGTATTGATGGGAATCCTGGAATAAGGGAACCGATCTGCCTGCTTCGCGCTAGGCGTGCATCCACTTAAGCTAAACGCCTTGAGGTGGTATAATAAAAAAATGGTTCAAGTAAAGGCTTGGGCGGTATGTTGAATATCTGCGCCGGACTCATTGTCATTGAATCGGAGCGCTCAGAATCAGATCGAATATGGGGCTCTTGGTCTTGGAACTTCGGGGCAAGGTACAAGATTGAAGACAAACATCGTGGAAGTCCCTTGTCTCCCCTCGTTACCATCCGCCTAGACGCACAGCTTCGGGACCCCTACTCGAGATCCGCCGGTTTTGACAATATCCGGCTGCTGCATCGAGAAGGTAGAAGTGTCCCTTGTCTCCTGACCCGCGAACCACGGGCTTACCTAGCCGTAGAAGTTGGCGAATGTCGGTGTCAAACCGGGCGGATCTCGGGTAGGGGGTCCCAAACGTGCGCCTAGGCGGATGGTAACATGAGACAAGGGACACGATGTTTTTACCTGTGTTCGTGCTCCTCTCGATGGAGGTAAAACCCTACTCCCGCTTGATTAATATTGATGATATGGGTAGTACAAGAGTGGATCTACCACGAGATCAAGGAGGCTAAACCCTAGAAGCTAGCCTATGGTATGATTGTTGTAATGGTTGTTCGTCCCCACGGACTAAAACCCTCCGTTTATATAGACACCGGAGAGGTCTAGGGTTACATAGAGTCGGTTACAATGGTAGGAGATCTACATATCCGTATTGTCAAGCTTGCCTTCCACGCCAAGGAAAGTCCCATCCGACACGGACTTAAGTCTTCAATCTTGTATCTTCATAGTCTTGGAGTCCGCCATGATGATAGTCCGCTATCCGACACCCCTAGTCCAGACTCCTCATGAGCCCCTGAACCAAGCTTCAATGATGACGAGTCCGCGGCATATTGTCTTCGCATTGCAAGGCGGATTCTTCCTCCAATAATTCATAGAAGATTGTGAACACCAGATAGTGTCCGCTCAGAAAATAAATTCCACATACCACCATAGAGAGAATAATATGTACACAAGTTCAACCTGCTGACGCATTTTGTGGTGTGACGCCACGCCACTACCAAGCCTTTACTTGAATCGTTTTTATTATACCACCTCAGCGCGTTTAGGGAAGCGGTTTCCTTGGCACGTCTTGTCGAAGCAGAAATCGATGTCCCTTATTATGGATTCTCATCAATACGGACATGGTAACCCAACTGCGTCTCGCTGCCACGCCTCTCTATCGGAAGGTGAGTCCCAAATGGTCACGGGACGGCTCTTGGTATTCTCCCTCTTTATAATGGGACCAAGGCTCATTTCTTTTCTTCAATCCTCAATCGAATCTGCCCCTCGCCTTGAGTTCCAACACCCAGAGCCCCAGATTCGAGCGCCTCGGACCTTCAACGATAAACCGCCCGCCTATGTGGTCGGTGGATGCCCTCCTCCGCCACGGAAGAGGACGGGCAAAGCTGAGAGAAGCCAGCACCGACCCACGAGATTTCGTGATAGGCTGCCCGCCAAAGGGCAAGTCATTCCTACTCCCGAGCCCGCGAAGCGCCGTGTTTGTGTCCCACCTCCGTCCGGGTTTAGGCTTCTCGATGGATCCTTTGTGAGAGGGCTCATGTTTTACTATGGGTTGGAATTCCACGACTTGGCTCGAGTCCATCCTCCACATCTCATCATTCATTGTCGTCATGAAGCCTTCCTCCGCACTACCCCTCACTTCGGTTTGTGGCTCAAAACCTTCAACGTGGAGCCGAAGATGATCGAGGGGCGTCAAGCAGAGTGCGGCGGGGTGGTTGTAAGCAAGAGGGCCGATGCTCCATGGCCCGAGGGCTCTCCAGAGGAGCTTCGGCCAGGCAACAGGAGGGTTTTATATTACCGCTCCCAGGGGCAGCAGGCAGAAGCCGCCGCTCATCTTCCGCTCAGGCCCTCCACAACGGTTGATGTCATGGGTCAACCAAGGGCTCAACTAGGGGCCGTCAAAGGACGTACCCCTATTGCAGGGCCTGATTCGAGACCTCCAAGAGAGGGAGATCAATCTGGTCGTGGTGATGCAGGTTATGCTGATTAGGCGTCTTCTGCCCTGCAAACATCGCCCTATCCGGCTATGGGAATTCAATCCGGAGGGACCACGAGTTCTCCAACACTTCATGGGTACGACACCCGTGGAGATGTATAAATTGTTCTTCGGATCACAAGAGGTGTGTCCGGAATTGACCAAGGACGCCGACCTAAGCTGCAATCGCCCGGATACACAAGTAAGTAGCTCTGTGTTCGGACATACCATTCGTTTGCATATCTTGGATTTGCCTTTTAACCAATTGTCCTCTGAACAGGAGTGGATAGCGCAAGCAAAACTGATACGGTGTCCGGCCCCCCTCCCGGAGACCACGCCGGATCCCATGTTGGTCAAGATGCTAGAGGTTGCGCCTTCGGAGGAAGGCAAAGAGGAAAACAGAGAAACTACCGCCTCTACCAAGGAGGCTTCCGAGAAAGGGGGGATCGAGAATCCCTCCTTCCAAGGGGAGAAGAGGACCGCTTCCGAAAACCCAGAGGCCAAGGCCTCAAAGCGGGGGAAGAGATCTTCACCAGAGGGTCTTGCGCTGGGGAAGCCCCGGCCGCACCCTCTCCCCCAAGGGATCAGCCCTCCAGCGAGCCGTAAGTAGAAAAAGGGGAGTTTTGTAATAAGGGACATCCCTATTTTTGCTTCTGAGGATAACCGAAGTTTTTACCTTGTAGTTCGGATCTCCGTCCTTCTCAGCTGAGCTCGTCTTCGGGGGACCTTCGTCCAGAGATGATGGAGAGCGAAACGCCTCCATCTGCCGCACCGTCAGGCGGGGTGGATGACCCTGAGGTGTCGTCACGGAGGGTATCCCCTAGTCCGGCAGGGCCGGAGAGTTCGGCACCAACTGGTGTACGGCCGGGGGAGCTGAAGGATCTGCTTGAGAAGGCGTCTATCTCAGAAGGTCACCGTACATTGATGAGTACGGTGATTGAAAGAATTTCATCCGCCGAGGGCGGTTGCATGTTGCCGCCGAAGTTTGTCAAGGGTTTGAGGTGCGTAAAATGACATACCTTTTGACAGCTTTTACATAAAGCGCATACTGTATGGATAGTAGCCCCTGAGACTCGGTATGTTGTCGAAAGCGACAGCGTGCCGAGGATCATAATCTCAGGTATTAGTTCTCGCCTTTCCTACACAGGTGGCAGATAGTCCAGTGGCCAGCCGGACTGATGGAGTTGCTGAATTAAAGCGGCAACTCGACGTTGCCGATGCGGACATCGCGCTGGTCAATAAACGACTTGACAAGTCACAAGGTAGGTTGTTTCTCCGTGGTCACCTAGTTAGGGAGCTGATGGTCAGTCCTTACAACATGTATGCTTAATGTAGATGGTGCCGCTGCTGTGGAGGACCTTCGAGCAGAGCTTGCTCAAGCCAAGGAGCAGGCCCGAAGGAGTGATGCTGCTGCCTCTAAGGCGGCCGAAGAGCTAGAAGCGAAAGGCATGCTCCACCGCCGAAGCGGGGGAGATGGCCGAAATGGCCGTGAAGCTGAAAGATGTAACCGACCGCTATGAGGTTCTTGAAAAGGAACGCCGAGCGGAGCAAGAAGACCTGAAGAAGGCCACCGCCGAAGCCAAGGATACCCGTTCTGCAATGAGGGCTATAAAGGAGGAGCTGCGTCAGGCCGGAGACATTGCGGCTGGCAAGCCCTTTCTGCTGCGTAAGAAGTTCACAGATCCGAAGTATGCTCAGCTTGGCCAGCTGTGGGGTCCAGAGGATCCTTATATGGATTTAGTGGCGAGTGCGGAAGATGCTGTTGTGCACTTCCGAAGTCAAAAGGATCACGAGACGGAAGAGCTTTTTTGGTCTCAATTCCACAGTCCGGAGCGTTCACTTCCATTGACCGATCGGCTGGCTGAGTGGGCTGAGCTGAATAGATTGTCTGGACTTGCCATGACGGATGTAGTGGCTCATATCTGGCTGGATAGGCCCAAGCCGAAGAGTTATTTTGGCTTATTGCAGCAATTCCTTGGGGCGGTGCCGCATATCAAGGCGATGAAGCGGTCGGCCTGCATAGAGGGTGCACGGATGGCCCTCGCCCATGTGAAGACATACTGGAGGGAGATGGATGCCACCGATGTTGCAACCCGGGGTTCGGACGAGAGCCGGTTACCCGCCAAGCACTATTTTGGGGAAGTTCTACGGGGTGCTCGTGCAATAGAGTCGCAGTGCTCAAAGAATGTCATGTTCAAATGATCTTTATGATATGTAAAACGATATTCATAATATAAGTGCTTTTTATACTTGTGCATTCAAGTATTGAAATATCTCATGTGCGGCCGTTAATGTATATTTGTGTATAACCTGAAAGATGGCAGTCTTCGGCTTCAGCCCCCACGCACATGTTGCGGGGGTGTTTGCAAAATAGTGCATTTTCACACTTAATCCAACGTCTTGGTCCTGTGAAGGAGGTGGTAGCGTAGCAAACGAGGCAACCGAACTATGATGCTTTATCACTTTCACTTAGCCATAGGAGTTCGAAGGTGGGGCTACGATATAGCCCCTAGGGGCACCACACTCTCCGAATTCGGGGCGCGTATGTGCCTGACCGGGAAACGGTCCTTCGTGAAAGCGGAGGAGTTCTAAACATTCCGGTAGTCGATCGAGTGGTTGACCAGTCTCTCGCTCTATCATGACAGTCATTTTTCGCTTTCATCGAGGTGCTCGCCGCCGAACCGGGCACAATCGCAGAGTTCTCCGGTGCCGCGTTAGCCGATGATACGGAACGAAGGCAGCAAAACACGAGAGCCCGGCAAACCCAACATTTGACCAAAGACATGATTCGAGCTGATGCATATAAGGCCTAATCTCGAGACGCCAACACTCCCTAAGGTGTTCGGTCTTTATGATAACGGGCAAAACAATGCCCTAAGCCCCTAGTGTCCAGGTACAGGCGAGAATTTCTGACGCGGCCGATGCCAAAACGCCAGCCTCCTAGTTGGTTATGGTGAAAACCGTGGGATGTGAATCAACAAGAGACAATGAAGAAAGGTTTACGCAGGTCTTAATCAAAAGAATCCTTGCCACGGGTCCTCGCTGCACGCCTGCTACTGTGTCTCCGCGCAGTGCGTATCCTGGACGGGTGTACACGCTGTTCATCTGTAAAAGAGAGGAACTTAGCTTGAAAAGAAATCATGCAAAAAATGTATTGAAAACAAAGTATGAATGAATGAATAAAGTTGAGCTTTTATTGGCTCTTTATTGTTCGTACGCGTAGTCCCTTGTGAAAGGGTATGCGGCTAGGGAGCCCCTAGTTTATTTATGCCAGACTCGCCTAGCCGTGTCCGGGGTCTTGAATGACCTTTTAATGAGATGATGCCGCATGGACCGGGCATTTTAAGTGTAAGAGACGCGTAGTGCGGTATTGCGTTAAAGCGGGCGAAAGCTGCACGTCCCAATAGTGCTTGACTACTTTTGAATGGGGCGACATGGAAGATTAGCTTTTCGCGACGGAAGTTGTCGGGTGATCCGAACACAACTTCTAGTAGTAAGGAGCCCGTACACTTGGCGGAAGGGCCTGGCGTCACTCCTTTGAAGGAAGTGCGGCTATGACGAATTTTAGTAGGGTCTATCCCCAACTTGCGGATGGTGTCCGGATATAGCAGGTTTAAATCGCTGCCGTCATCCATTAGGACTTGTGTAAATTGTAGTCCGTCGATTATAGGATCCAATATCAGAGCAGTCCATCCTGCGTTTCGAATACTTCTTGAATAATCCAGGTGGTCGAAAGTAATTGGTTTTGACATCCAATCTCGGGATTCCGCTGGGGTGGACCGTGCGATGCGTACTGTAGCGGGTGCCGCACTATTGTTCCGTATAATCACATGAAGTGAGTTTACTATTTTAACTTCTTGTGGGAAAGTCTTTTATTTTCCGGTGCTCTGCTGGTGGGGTTCATCGTCGTCCTCGCTTGGCGTGTCGAGCCCCGTGTGTTCGGCGTTGAGTCGGCCGGACTGTTTGAAGACCCAACAATTTCGGTGGGTGTGGTTTGCAGGCTTCCCGGGGGTACTGTGGATTTGACATATCCGATCCAAAATTTTGTTGAGGTTGGATAGCTCGTCACTGTTCTCCTTAAGAGGCAGTGTTTTGTTGTTCGCCATGAAGCTTTTGAATCGGCGCCGACCGCCGTGTTCTTTGGGCCATTTTCTTTGTTTCGGCGCTGATCCTTTCTGCGCCGTGATTTTCCATTTCCATCTCTGATCTCGGATGTACTCGGGTTGCTGGTGCTGCACCTTGCCAGCCAGCTATCTTCCCCCGCGCAAAAGCGGGTCATGAGGCTCGTTAGCGCGGCCATTGTTCTTGGCTTTTCCTGGCCGAGGTGTCTGGCGAGCCATTCGTCTCGGAGTTATGTTCAAAAGCTGCTAGGGCTTCGGTGTCCGGACAGTCGACTATTTGGTTCTTTTTGGTGAGGAACCTTGTCGGTGTCAAAACCGGCGGATCTCGGGTAGGGGGTCCCGAACTGTGCGTCTAGGCGAATGGTAACATGAGACAAGGGACACGATGTTTTTACCCAGGTTCGGGCCCTCTCGATGGAGGTAAAACCCTACTCCTGCTTGATTAATATTGATGATATGGGTAGTACAAGAGTGGATCTACCACGAGATCAAGGAGGCTAAACCCTGGAAGCTAGCCTATGGTATGATTGTTGTAATGGTTGTTCGTCCTACGGACTAAAACCCTCCGGTTTATATAGACACCAGAGAGGGCTAGGGTTACACAGAGTTGGTTACAATGGTAGGAGATCTACATATCCGTATTGCCAAGCTTGCCTTCCACGCCAAGGAAAGTCCCATCCGGACACAGGACAAAGTCTTCAATCTTGTATCTTCATAGTCTTGGAGTCCGGCCGATGATGCACTAGTAGAAAAAGGGTCAAACGTGAAGCACATTAGTGCTGGTTTGTATTAGAGCCGGCACAAATGTATACATTAGTGCCGGTTCCGACGGCTAGCCGGGCCGCTCTCATTAGTACCGGTTCGTGGCTAACCTTTAGCACCGGTTCATGCCACGAACCAGTACTAATGAGGGTGGTGGCAGGATGTTGTCAGTCTGGGCCCCCTCCAGCACCTTTAGTACCGGTTCGTGCCACGAACCGGTACTATAGGTCCTCCTGCATATAAAACCTTCGCCCAGCTCGCTCTGTTCTTCCCCTTTCCCTCTCCTCTCTCTCTGTTCTTCCTCTTCTCCCCTCGAGCTCATCACACATTTTCCCCAAAATTTGTCAAGATTTGAAGGCCCCCATCCATTCAAGTGATCACAAAGGTTAGCAACTTTGTCCTTTCATCTCTCATTGCTAGATTAGCTCTTGCAATGCTTTACATAGTTATTAATTTGTGAGTTTAGTAATTTGGGAGGAAATATATATATGTGCTAGTATTTGATTTATATGCAACTTGAGGTCAAAAATAACACTTAGTTTGCATATGTAGGTGTGGTTTACTTAGTGCCTTCTAAATCTCCATCGTAACCACCGTCGATCGCCCGCACTGTCCTGTCGCCGGCACCACCTTGTGGTGAGCCTCTTGTTCATGAAATTTTATATAAAAAATTGATGTTTGTGTGATTTGTATATATAGTTAATCGTGTAATAATTATCTTACCCGTACATTGTTTGTTATACATAGTGCCATGGTTTTGATATCCGTCCCCGTCGGCCCTCGTCCTTGTTATGATTCGGATGTGGTATATTCTCTTTTAAAACTATTTGTTGCATTTCGTGTTTACGACAAATTATGCCCATCAAGTTGACATAGATATTTTTATCTATGAGGTATGTGAACCGGAAATTCCAACCGACCCTATTGTCGAGAGGTTAAATTTAGTTGAAAGAGAAAACGAGTACTTGAAAGAAAAATTGAAAAGAATTGAGGGGGAGGAGATGGAATTGGAGTTGCATGTTGCCGATGTCGTCGATGATCACAAGATGAAGATGGAGAAAATGCGCTTGAAGATTAGAAAGATTAGAAAATATGCCATCGATAGTGAGGCTTGGTATCATTATGTTGTTGGATCAATTGTTACCTTAGTTGCGATCTTGATCGCATTTGTTGTTGCATTTAAATGCTTTAGCTAGAGAGTTATTTGTTTGTTGCATTTAAGTGTTGTATGAACTTTATGTATGAACTTGTATTAGTTTGGTCTATTCGGTGTTGTGTAATGAAGATGAGCCGGCAATGGATGTACGATGACCGATGCTCTCCCCAGTTTGTTGAGGGCGTGCATACTTTTCTGCTTGCGGCTGAGGCAAACAAGCGGGCGGATGGTTTTATGCCTTGTCCATGTGCTGGCTGTAAGAATGGTCGCAATTACTCTACGTCAAGAACCATTCACGTCCACCTGCTTGAGTCCGGTTTCATGCCCCACTATAATGTTTGGACCAAGCACGGAGAAAGAGGGGTTATGATGGAAGACAATGAAGAAGAAGAGGACAACGACAGCTATCCTGGCCATGGGTTCCCTGAATACGATGATACAACAATGGGGGAAGAAGCTGAGCCGGTAATGCGGGAAGAAGCTGAGCCGACAATGCGGGAAGAAGCTGAAGAAGAGGCATCAGATGAGCCCATTGATGATCTAGGTCGGGCCATTGCCGATGCAAAGAGAAACTGCGCAAGTGATTTGGAGAAGAAGAAGTTGCAGCGCATGTTAGAGGATCACAAAAAATTGTTGTACCCGAATTGCGTAGGTGACAAGAAAAAGCTGGGCACCACACTGGAATTGCTGTAATGGAAGGCAGAGAATGGTGTATCTGACAAGGGATTTGGAAAGTTGCTGGTAATGATAAAGGATATGCTTCCAAAGGACAACAAATTGCCCGAGAGTACGTACGAAGCTAAGAAGGATGTCTGCCCTCTAGAGTTAGAGGTGCAGAAGATACATGCATGCCCCAATGATTGCATCCTCTACCACGGTGAGTACGAGGATTTGAACACTTGCCCGGTATGTGGTGCATTGCGCTATAAGATCAGCCGCGATGAGCCTGGTGATGTCGAGGGCGAGCGCCCCAGGAAGAAGATTCCTGCCAAGGTGATGTGGTATTCTCCTATAATACCACGATTGAAACGTTTGTTCCAAAACAAAGAGCATGCCAAGGCGATGCGATGGCACAGAGAAGACCGTAAGAAAGACGGAAAGTTGAGAGTACCCGCTGACGGGTCGCAGTGGAGAAAAATTGAAAGAAAGTATGGGAAGGAGTGTGCAGATGACGCAAGGAGCGTATGGTTTGGTCTAAGCGCAGATGGCATTAATCATTTTGGGGAGCAGAGCAGCAACCATAGCAACTGGCCTGTGACTCTATGTTTGTATAACCTTCCTCCTTGGTTGTGCATGAAGCGGAAGTTCATTATGATGCGGTGCTCATCCAAGGCCCTAAGCAACCCGCAAGAACGACATTGATGTGTACCTAAGGCCATTAGTTGAAGAACTCTTACAACTGTGGAATGGAACAGGTGTACGTCGTGGGATGAGCACATGGGGAAGAATTTGACCTAAAGGCGTTGCTGTTCGTGACCATCAATGATTGGCCTGCTCTCAAGAACCTTTCGTGACGCATAAACAAGGGATACCACGGATGCACGCGACTGTTTGGATGATACCGACAGATATATTTGAACAGTTGTAAGAAGAATGTGTACTGGACATCGTCGATTTCTTCCGAGCAGGCATCCCGTAAGAAAGAAAGGCAAGCATTTCAAAGGTGAGGCGGATCACCGGACGAAGCCTCGCCACCGTACTGGTGCTGATGTACATGATATGGTCAAGGATTTGAAGGTGATATTTGGAAAGGGTCCTGACGGACAACCTGTTCCGAAGGACGCTGACGGACGCGCACCCATGTGGAAGAAGAAATCTATATTTTGGGACCTGCCATATTGGAAAGACCTAGAGGTCCGCTCCGCAATCGACGTGATGCACGTGACGAAGAATCTTTGCGTGACCCTGCTTGGCTTCTTGGGCGTGTATGGGAAGACAAAAGATACACCTGAGGCACAGGAGGACCAGCAACGTATGCACGGAGAAGACGGGCATACATCGTGGTCATGCAAGCTACGCCTACCAAAGAAGACAAGGAAATCTTCTTTGAATGCCTGCTTAGTATTAAGGTACCGTCTGGCTTCTCGTCGAATATAAAGGGAATAATAAACATGGCAGAGAAAATGTTCCAGAACCTAAAGTCTCATGACTGCCACGTGATTATGACGCAAATCGCTTCCGTTGCATTGAGGGGCTTTACCGAAAATGCTCGATTAGCCATTGTGAAGCTATGTGCATTTCTCAATGCAATCTCTCGTAAGGTAATCGATCCAGAAATCATACCAAGGTTACAGAATGATTTGGTGCAATGTCTTGTCAGTTTCGAGTTGTGTTCCCACCATCCTTCTTCAACATCATGACGGACGTCCTAGTTCACCTATGCGAAGAGATTAACATTTTGGGTCCTGTATTTCTACACAATATGTTCCCCTTTGAGAGGTTCATGGGAGTCTTAAAGAAATATGTTCATAACCATGCTAGGCCAGAAGGAAGCATCTCCAAGGGCCATCAAAATGAGGAGGTCATTGAGTTTTGTATTGGCTTTATTCCTGACCTTAAGCCGATTGGTGTTCCTGAATCGCGACATAAGGGCAGACTAGATGGAAAAGGCACGCTAGGAGGGGAACAAATAATATGTATGGACGGACATTCTCTCACTAAAGCACACTACACAGTTCTACAGAATTCCACCTTGGTGGCTCCGTATATGGATGAACACAAGAATATGCTACGCTCCAAACACCCGGAGCGGTGTGATGACTGGATTACACGTGAACAAACTAGGAGTTTCGCCAGCTGGTTGCGGATATCGCATACCATGCATGACACCTCTATTGAAGATGACCTGTACTTGCTGTCCCAGCTTACCATCTTCAATATAATGACTTTCAAAGGGTACGAGATAAATGGTAATACATTTTACACGATCGCCCAAGATAAGAAGAGCACCAACCAAAAGCAGTGGTGTCCGCTGATGCGAAACCAAGACGGAAAGGAAACATATTATGGTTATATACAGGACATATGGGAACTTGACTATCGACGTGGTTTAAAGGTCCCTTTGTTTCGTGCAAATGGGTCAATATGACACGAGGCGGGTAACGGAAGACCCGCATGACGGAATGACAACAATGGATCTCAACAATCTTGCGTGATGCGATTTAACCATTCGTCCTAGCCAATGATGTGGCACAGGTTTTCTATGTGAAGGACATGTCTACCAAGCCAAGAAAAAGAAAAGATAAGGAACCGAATGCATCGTTTATGAGCCAAAGCGGCACATAGTTCTTTCTCGGAAGAGAAACATCATGGGAGTGGATGACAAGACGGACAAGTCAGAAGATTATGAAAAGTTTGATGAAATTGCTCCATTCACAGTGAATATTGACCCGAGCATCCCGTTAAATGATGAAGATTTTCCATGGTTACGGCGCAAAGGGACACACGCGAAGAAAAAGTTTCACACCCAAAGATCTGGGATGTGATCGGCTTCACTATCATCACTTTCTTCTGTGTTTCACACCCACGCGGGAATGTCTGTAATAGTTGGGGTAGTTATGTGTTTTGGCATTTGAAACGCGAAGAAACTTTATGTGCAAACAAATTCTTTTCATGCATTTACTGAATTTTTTTTCCAGCTAAATGACCCTGAAATTGAAAAGCAATTCAAATGAACTCAGAAAAGGTTGAAAGTTGGCATGGTATCATAATTTCATACAAATAACATGTGCAAGAAAGTACAGAGGGTTACGGCAAAAACTGGATGCACTTCGTGTACAAAATGTTCAATCTCTTTCAAGTATCGTGGTTTCCACTTAAAACTGAACTGTTACGTAAGGCATTTCATTTTTTAAATAACCTAAGCATTACTAAATTGAATATAATGATAAAACACACTAATATTAAACATAAGAAAAAAGAATCACTAAAAAAACTTTTTTCAAAGTTAAGTTATTCAGAAACTAGTGATTCACACAAATTTCAAATAATTCAAAATTTAAACTATTCAAATTTAAAATCTATTGGCACTAACAGAAAGTTTGTAATTTTTTGTACCTAAAGCAAAAATATTCACAAAGAAACTCTAAATACAGCAAAAACAACTCAAAATAAATAAAACAAAAATAAATAAAGCGAAAAAAATTAAGAAAAAAAAGCCCGCCTACTGGGCCAAAGCGGCGTGCATACGACTAGCGACACAACCTTTCGTTGGGCTGGGATGCAGGCTCAAGAAGGCCCAAGAGGCCCACTAGGCGAAGAGGACAGGTAGGCCTAGTAGGCCTGGTTAGGAGAGGAGCTCAAGAGAGCTACCGCACTAGGGCTTATAAACAAGTGCGGTAGCCCCTCGACTAGCGAGGTAGGACTAAACTTGTCAAGATCAAGACTGCTTTGTCAAGACTTCTTTAGTACCGGTCGTGGCACAAACCGGTACTAGGGGGGGCCTTTAGTACCGTTTGTGCCACCACCCGTACTAAAGGGGTCGCTTCGCCGCTGGCCTAGTTAAAATAGGTTTTAGTACCGTTGGTGGCTCCAACCGGTACTAAAGGTGCCTCTATATATGCTAGAGTGCAAAATTTCGCTTTCCTCTCTCTCGTTTCGCTCTTGTTGTCTCCGCCGCCGCCGCCGCGATCGCCTCCGCTCGCCACTTCCATGCCCCTGCCGCCGCTTCGCCTTCGCCGCCGCTGCTCCGTCGCCGCCGCCCGCCCTGCCGTCACCGTCTCGTCCCGTCCCTGCAGACCGTCTCGCTGCCGCCGCCTTGCCGCCGCTTTGCCGCCGCGCTTGCCGCCATCGCCAACTGAGCTCTCCCTCTAACCCCTCTCCTCGCCCCGTGCTGCCACCATGGGCGCCGCCTCCCCGAGCCCATACACACACACAAGCATGCATGATGAACACACACACACACACGTACACATGTTTAATTAGTTTAGATTATTTAGATTAGTGTTATATAGAAATTAGTGTTATATAGAAATGTTAGAAATGTTAAAAAATTTAGTGTTATATAGAAATGTTAGAAATTTTAGTTATCAAAGTGTTAGAAATGTTAGAAATTAGTGTTATATAGAAATGTTAGAAATTAGCTAGTGTTATATAGAAATGTTAGAAATGTTAGAAATTTTAGTGTTATTTAGATTATTTAGATTAGCATAATTAGTGTTATATAGAAATGTTAGATATTTTAGTTATCAGAATCCAATCATTAAAACAATGTTACTTTTTGCGGGCATATAGCTAGTATTTGTTCTCGACGATGCCCGGCCCGCATCTCGCCGTCGACCCGTCTCATGACGACGCCCAGCCGACCCATGTCCGGACTGGCTCCACCGAGCCGGCACGGGACGTGTTGCTCGAGGGGCGCGCTGCTTGATGAGGAACCCGCCCCGGGTCCCGCGCCGACCCCGATCTCGCTTGGTGGCGTCACGTGGCCAGTTTCGGTGCGGAGGGACCGCCCCACGGAGGTGGTACGTCGCCATGTCAGGGAGGAGGACGAGCACGTCCATCGCTACATGGTTGCATTAGAGGGCGGCAGGTTCTCCAATACCTGGCAGATTCTTCGGGGATCTCACTTCAGCTATGATCCTGTGAGGGTTCCTTCTCTTTGGGTGTCCACCGCCCGCGCCGGAGGAACCGCGAGTGTCCTAGATTCTTCTGTAGTATTCGATCTTTATTAGCTAATAGCCAGTGATGTACTATTCAATATTATATATTATTCGAGACGATGTATTCGAGATTATATCTATTATTCTAGATGGTGTATTCGAGATTATATCTATTATTTGAGACGATGTAATTTGAATACTAAATTGTTTTATATTTCTTTTGGATTAGTTAAATAAAAGCTATGGCGCATAATACCGACAGAGAGGAGAATGACCATGTTCGATATGATACGCGGGCCGATGATGATCGAATGAAGAAGATTATGACGGCTCCGAATTTCTAAACAACACCGGAGAGGGTGATATGATATTCGATCGCGACGACCAAATTGATGAAGTCATGAACTACGATTATGACGATGACGAAGAACATGTTGATCCTGAAACAACAAAGACCGGCGAGGTATATATATTTATATAAGCAGGCATCTGGTGATCATCACATGTTTTAAATGACTTGAAGATATATTAATGAATCGATCTTTGTTCTTTCAGCCATCCGGATCGAGCAAATCTTCAGGAAAAATGACGAAACGAGGCCTGAACAAAAAGTTGAAGCAGGGCGTAAAGTACAATATCGAGGCATGCAGCCCTACTAGCGAACCATTAGCGCCTAAGAAGATTGCGGACAAGTTCGTTCGTCAGTGCGGAGTTCTTGTGAAGGACCAACTCCCGATCAAACTTCAAGAATGGAGAGAGCCAGCAAAGCCACGTCCAGATGTTACTTTTGTCGACAAGAATCAAAAAGATCTGCTTTGGGATACTCTCATGGAACATTTCACCCTACCGATCATTTCACGTAAGTAGATGTGCGTAAAGTCAAGGAGGCTGCTCTTAGGAAGATGGCGATTGCATTCAAGAACCACAAGAATCGTGAATGGAACAAGTACGTCAAGGGAGGAAGGAAGACTCCAGTATTCAAGGGAACACTAGAGAACCAACGTGCTCATTGGGACAATTTCGTGAAATTCAAGGATTCGGAATTAGCTAAGGAACGGTCGAGAATAAACAAGAAGAATGCCGAAAAAAGGATAAGTTCCATAAGCTGGGGCCAGGCTATGCGGTGGCAATGCCTAAGTGGGATAAGTCTGAGAAAGAGATGGAGGATGCAGGTGTCACTCTGGTTAATAAGAGCTGGCCCCCCAGGGTCAGGACTTGGTTCTATGCGCATGGGGGAGAGTTGGACCCAAAGCCAGGCAATGTTTCGACGAGGGCAAGTCTGAAGGGAGCCGACGATGCGATACTTGTTGCAATAGAAGAGGCACGATCGGGGGTGTTCTAGCCCAACAGAGAGAACAACGAGCTTACGTGTGCCCTGGGAAATCCTGAACACCCAGGAAGAACACGAGGCAAGGGCGCTATTCCGTGGTATGAGGGGTTTTCAGAATGGAACACCGACTACAGAACCCGTGCAAGAAAGAAGATTGCGGAGGAGAAGAAGAGGAAGATGGAGGAGGAGCAGAGGAAGCGGGACTATGAACGCCTTCAAGGCCTAGAAGCAAGTCAACCGGAATAGGCAACAAATTCCAGTGGTAGCAGGAGCAGATCGACTCACTTACCCAGCAAAGGGGTCTCAAGAGTGCAGCAGCTAGCGGATGATCCAAAGATTGA
Source organism: Aegilops speltoides (assembly GCA_021437245.1). Lineage (NCBI taxonomy): Eukaryota > Viridiplantae > Streptophyta > Magnoliopsida > Poales > Poaceae > Aegilops > Aegilops speltoides. Next base: position 561,784,403 of record CM038142.1, on the reverse strand, counting down.
TAGCACCGCCCATCCATGCCGAGAAGCGTGGGTTCCGTCCCCACGACGACACAATGCTGGGTAGATACCCGTGGATGACATCACGGAGAACACTAATCATGCGAGCTACACGTCAAAATGAAGAACATATCCATGAAGGTGGCGGACGGCTTTGCTTTTACAAATCCCCGAGGCAACCTTCCATTGCAACCTGATTCCAGCGGCTATGCTCGTGTCTTGGTTGATGAGGTGGTGGACCCACCATATTCGAGCTACAGCTTGACATTGCCGGAGGTGACGGTGAGCTTTCTCGAGAGGCCAAACATCGATCATCCTATGGAAAAAGGATTGCATCATCTTTCAAGGCCACCGACACCGCCACCGACCTCGTGGAAGTCCGCCACCGAGTCAGCAGACTCCCGCCTCCAAGTCCACCAAGTCCGCAAAGTGTCGTGCAACCTCCTCCTCCAAGTCCGCAAAGTGTCGTGCCACCTCCTCCTCCAAGTCCGCAAAGTGTTAGGCCACCTCCTCCTCCAAGTCCGCCACAGCCGACGTCCCTCCTCCTCCAAGTCCGCACAACCTCAGCCACTCCTCCTCGTCCAACTCAGCCCGTGGCCACCTGCCTCCGCCGCCTCAGCAATCGCAGAAGAGACACCCCGCAACTATGGTGCGAGCGGCACGAGTCGAGGTAGTACAGAAGTACAAAGGAGGCAAGCGATATAAATATGGTCCAAGCCTCACGCCTCTTCCGCAGAGGTCTTATGACAGGTCCGAGGAGGAAATCGCAGCCATATCGAAGGCCGAGGTGGAAGCCCATTTTGCAATCAAACCGCCATCGCCGCCAAGGGAGAAAGTGCTCGAGGAAACGATTGACCACTTCATTCAGATGGCTCAACCACCAGCTCCCAAGCCTGCTGACACAGACTATGAGCGCCACATCGAAGTTAAATCAAGCACGCCTACAAAGGAAGGCGAGCACGCCTACATCGGGATCGAGCAAACAAGAAGCAGCTGCCAAAAATGTGGGAAAACCATTCCCACTGGGAGAACAGCGGCGAATCGATCCCTCGCTTGTTGTGCCAACAACATGTGACAAAGACGCTGCACTCAATATTATTGTGGGCAACAAAGCATGTTCCCGAGGTGGGAATGTGGTAATAACGGAGGAGCATATAATGCAGGCTGAAGTTCTCAACATCACTGTTGGACAACTCCTCGAGATCGAACCCATGCCTTTGCTTAGAGAGGATGAAATAAAACGGAAATATGTTCGGGGCCAACCTTTGGTCGAGCCAGACAAGGTCAAGAACCTCCCAACGAGAATGTATGAATTGCATCAATGGTACATGAACATTACCAAGATTTTCAGATCGATTGTCCCTCATGGTGAATGTCAAGGAGGAGCATTACTTCCATGAGAAAGCTGTGTCCGTTGAGTATACTGAACTGTTTCAGTTATACAATCAAGACGCACTCGACAAATCTATCGCCGCCATATTGTCTATAAGTGATTTCTTTCTGTAATTTAAGTCTCAAGCTAGCTGTAGTGATCCTTTTGATCAATCATTACCTGTAATTATCCTCACTATATTCTTTTCTGTGGTATTATGCAGGATGAAGATGTATGAAATGAGAAAAAGTGGACGCTTTGGCATTGGGTTCATTGACCCAAACACCGTTAATGAATACACAAGGAAGATAAATCAACGTCAGCAAAAGAACATAGAGGACAACATGCTAGAGTTCTTGAAGCACCTCAAATACAATGAAGATATACTACTTCCTTGCAACTTCCAGTGAGTCACACTGTCTTGTACTACAAATTCTCTGTTTTTGCCTACTAGCTAGCTACATGTTTTTGCTTACATATGCCCGCTTAATTAAGACATGCAAACGTGTGTGCATGCAGATTTCACTAGGTCTTGTGTATCATTAAAGTTGACGCCGGAACAGTTGTAGTACTGGACTCACTAATCTCAGAAAAAACTGACTATAACATCTTGTTTGGAATAGTCAACAGGTAATTTCAATCATTATTAACTATATATCTCGGCCTATTTAGTTTGTCATTTCATGATATGAACTATTTAATAACCCCTTTATTCATTTTCTTTATCGGCGGGCAGGGCTTGGGCAAGGTTCATCAGCGTCACGCCCGGCGAATGGAAAAAAAGAGCTTAAATGGTTTCGACCCAAGGTAAGTAATTAAGTAGTACTAGCTAGGTAGCTAGCTGCCATCTCTTTAATTATCATGCTTGATTAATTTTTATCTAATCAAATTCCATTCTCGTAAAGGCCCTCAAGCAAGCGCAGGGACTGATCTGTGCATTTTATGCTTATGCACAACATTCGCATGATGGCGTCCAAAGGAGAAGATCTCAAAGACAGAATGGGTACACTTGTCAAAACACTATTCACAATTTTTACACCATTATCGATATCTAGTCACACAACTAATACACATGCATACTTGATCTCCTTCTTAACAGTTCAAAGAGGTGCGGAGAAGCTCCTAGAAACGGAGCGCGAGAAGCACTTCAAGAGGAAATAGCGGATTTTTGCTCGACTGTGTCATAAATCCAAGGGAGAATTCTATTACCCGCTACCACCCCCATGAAAACCACTTCCAATTGTCATCGTGCTCCGAAGGCACCAATTAGGCTAATGCCACTGGCTCCGAAGGCAACATGCATATGTAGGAGAAATTGTATATAGCTATACATGTGTGTATGTGTGAATTAATTAATATGGTGGTTTGTGAGACATTGATGATATATATATGCATGATTGGTTCTACTAGAAGTTCTATATATATATATACATATATATATATATATATATATATATATACGTGTACAATGTGTAGTATCTTAAAATACCAAAGAAACTAAAAAGAATTAAAATGGAAACACAAAATTAAATGAAAAGAAATCATAGAACTAAAACCCCTAAATTTTATAGTACCGGTTGGTCTTACCAACCGGTACTAAAGGGCTCCAGTGCCCTGAGCTGGCTCGTGCACGGAGTTGCCCTTTAGCACCGGTTCGTGCTGAACCGGTACTAAAGGGGGGGCCTTTAGTGACTGATAATTTAGTGCCGGTTATGGAACCGCACTATAGGCCTTTACTTAACCGGTGCTATTGTCCTTGTTCTGCACTAGTGATGATAGTCCGCTATCCGGACACCCCTAGTCCAGACTCCTCAAGAGCCCCTCGAACCAGGCTTCAATGACGATGAGTCCGACGCAAGATATTATTCGGCATTGCAAGGCGGGTTCCTCCTCCGAATTAGTTCATAGAAGATTGTGAACACCAGATAGTGTCCGCTCGCAAAATAAATTCCACATACTACCGTAGAGAGAATAATATGTACACAAGCTCAATCTGTCGACGATTTTGTGGCGTGACGTCACACCACCGCCAAGCCTTTACTTGAATCGCTTTTTACTATACCACCTCAGCGCTTAGCTTAAGCGGTTTTTCTTGGCCCGCCTTGTCGGGCAGAGATCGTGTTCCCTTTATTCCGGGATTCCCATCAATACGGATGTGGGTAACCCAACCGCGCCATTGATTGTGAGATAGGCGAGTTTTACTAGGACGGTGGGGACGCATAGTCTTCGTCCGCCCATATATAAGGGGATAAGGATCCACCTTTTTTACGTACGCCTTCTTCCTCCTTTGCCTATCCATCTCCGCACAAGACTGAGCTCCAAATACCTAAGTCCGCACATCTCGCCCCAACCTTCTCCAACCATGTCCGGAGCGGGAGGCAAGTGGATGGCCTCCTCCGTTATGGAGGGGCACATCAAGAAACTGCGCGGCGCCGGATACCTGTCCAGCGACATCGCGCACGGGCTGCCCGACAAGGGGCAGCTCATCCCCATCCCCAGGCCCCATGAGAGGGTCGTATTTCTTCCCCACCTCCTTCGCGGACTGGGCTTCCCACTTCATCCCTTTGTCCGGGGGCTCATGTACTACTACGGCTTGGACTTCCACGATCTGGCGCCAAACTTCATCCTCAACATCTCGGCGTTTATCGTCGTATGCGAGGCCTTCCTCTCGCATCCAGCCCCACTTCGCTTGTGGATAAAGACCTTCAATGTCAAGTCAAGGTTGTGAAGGGCAGCTGCCGGAGTGCGGAGGCACCATGGTGGGCAAATGCCAAACGCCACTTGGCTCGAGGGCGCCTTCGTGGAAACCATCAAAGGGTGGCAATCAGGGTGGTTCTACATCACCGAGCCAGCGGACCCTAAATGGGCAGCGCCCTCGAAGTTCAGATCTGGTTCCCCATGCAGCTCACCTCCTGGAAAGAGAAGGGCTTGCTATGGGCAGTTCGAGGAGCGACCGGACTCCACCTGCCTCCAAACCCCGTGAACAAGAAGCTTAAGCTTGTCAACGTGATCCAGGTCATGCTCATCCGCCGGATTCTCCACTGCCAACAACGGGCCTTCAATCTGTGGGAGTTTGATCCGGCACAACACCGGACCCTTAGCGGGCTATCGACACAACATACGAAGCTTCCTGGAGGGTGCTGTTCAAGGGGGGAGAAGCCCCCGCATCCACGACTGAAGATCGCGGATTCAACACGCAACGCCCGGCCGGCGCGGTAAGCTATGTTATCCTTTATGGGACATTCATTTCTTTCATGGTTTGACTCTATGTGGGATTTAAAATTCCCCATGCCTTTAACAGGACTGGCAGAGGACGTCCCGACAGTTAACCGTCCGCCCTCCCCAAGACCCAGCGGATACCCGCTTGACGGGGCTGCTAGTCCCGGCACTTTATGTGGTGCCGGAGAAGGAGGCCAAGAAGAAGGCCACGGGAACCCGAAGAAGTTCCCGGCGCCAGGTGGTATCAGACTCATCATCCGATGGCTCCGAGGCGGACTCCTCCCCCGAAGACGAGGAGGAAAAAGAGGCCTCTCCCCAAGAGGGGGGAGAGAAGAAGAGGAAGGCTTCCCCAACAGGGGAGGCCGAAGGGTCCAAGAAGGGAAGGACCCTTCCTCCGGACTGCTCCGCCAACGCCGACGACGGCGATGAGGAGTGGCCCTCAAGGGCCAAGCCCCTAGCGATATCGTAAGTATCCGGATTCTTGAGTGATCTATAATTTTTCTTTTTGTCACACGATGTCTTTCTAATGCTGCATACAACCTGTAGTCCGGCCGGGGACGATCTTCCCGCTTCATCGAGCGGGTCCTTGGCACCATCGGATGTGGATTCCTTCCCGACCGCCTCAACTCCCCGTGACGCTGACGACGCCGAGGTGGGATCCCGTGAGGGGACCCATCAGGAGGAGGAGGCTCCGGAGGTGCCGCAAGGCAACCTCCCGGACTTTGCACCAGACTCCGCACCGGAACCGGCAGTGGTTCCGGAGTCCGGCAGGCGGCCCCTTCGTAAGAAGGGCAAGACCGTGGAACCGGCGGCCTCCGTCCAACCGGAAGCGCCGGACAACTTGTTGGAGGCGCTCAACAGCGTTTCCATCGAGGAAGAAAACCGCACTATAATGAGTGGGGTGATTCAGAAGGTTCAGCTCGCCAAGAGCGGGCTGACCGAAGCCTGCAGCAGCCTTCTAACGGGCTTTGAGGTAAGAAATTTAAAATATGTAATGTAATACCGCGATAGACAAGAGCCCTCGATGCTCGGGTTTGGTGTTCGGAAAGAAAAGCCGGACTGAGGATCTTAAAAGATATACGCAGGAGGTCTAAAAATTATGTCAATATGGGATTGCAGGTTGTCTTTGCCGACCTCCGCCAAGACCGATCTGGAGGTCGGTGCTTTGAAGCAGAGCCTCGAGCGGTCCGAGAGTGAGCTCGGCCCTGCCAAGAAGCAGCTCGAGGACAGGGAAGGTGAGTAACACCATGTTAAATTTGTACCTTACAGAAAAGGATTTTTGTTGCATGAGAAATAACAAGGATAACGTGGGTACTCCAGGGGCCACGAATGAGGTGGCGACCCTGAAGGGGGCGGTGTCTGCGGCCGAGCGCAATGCGGCCACGGAGCGAGCCGAGCGGGAAAAGCAGGAGGCGAGGGTGGCGGAGGTGCAGCAAGAGCTCCAGGCTCTCATGGAAAAACATGAGGGTTTGGAGCGCGACTCGAGGACTCGAGAGTTCGAGCTTGCATCGGCTCTTGAGGGTGCAAAAACCGCTAAGGCCGAAGCCCACAAGGCCCTCCAGGAGGTTGAGGATTTGAAGAAAATAGCAGCGGGTAAGGCTTTTTTCATGCAAAGCAAGCATGTGAAAGTGAATTACCTGTTACTTACCCGAATTCGGAGCTCTCTAGGAGCATTTGCAGATCTGCCTTGCAGCGTGTCCGATGCTGCCGCATTCTACCGGGCCGAGGAGGGGAGCTCGATGAAGATGGTCTTCTGGTCTTAGTATGCTGAGGCCGGACATCCGGTGCCCCTTAGCGACCAGCTGAAGCAGCTGGTCGAGCTCCACAAGGTAGCCGAACAAGCCATGAAGGGCCTCATAGTTCGGCCAGGCCCTGTGGAGGCCATGCCTCGGAGCTACTTGCCTGGTGCGGCGGCTGGTGGATGCATGTCCCTGGGTGAAAGTCGTCAAGCGCTCTGCCTGCATTGAAGGTGCCCGTCGGGCCCTTGCTCATGCAAAAGTGCACTGGGGCAGGCTGGATGCTGAGAAGCTTCTCACGGACGCGCCGCCGGCGGGCAAGGAGTATCGCATGCCCGAAATGTATTATAAGAGTGTCCTGAAGGGTGCCCGCAAGATTGCGGATGAGTGCTCCAAAGATGTAATATTTGATTAGACTCGTGATGTGTTATCCTGTGCGCTGAAAACTTTGTTCATGTGCGCTAAGCAACGCTTTTTGATTTAAAATATTACCTTCTGTGCGGCCGTTTATCAAATCTGAGAGATGACAAGTCATCGGCTTCAGCCCCCATGCCACGAGTGCTGGGGTGTTCGGGATAAACTTGAGCACTCTTGTTCCCATTTTTTGGTCCATCTAGGGAGGCGCTCAACATGACGAACAAAGCAATCAGACTTATAATGCTTGAACACTCTCACTTAGCCATAGAATTCTATAATTTTAAATTTCGGCGAAGCCCCTAGTATTCAGAAGACCGAGTTCAGGGCGCTATCCACGCCTGGGCCGGACAAAGCCGCCCTCGCTCTAAGCGGCATAAGTCTTTAGGGACTCAAAAGACCTTCTCGAACAGCGACCAGCTCGCCTTATCATGACGGTCAATTTTAGCTTTCTCCACGGAGGCGCCGCCAGCTCAACCGGGCGCAATCGCAGTGGTTCTCCCAGGCTACCTTAGCCGATAAAACGGAACGTAAGGTACCAAAACATGGGAGCCGGCAGACCCAACTATTGACCCAAGACATGATTCGGAGCCGATGCATATAATGCTATAAGTTCGGGGTGCCGCACTTGGGAAAGTGTTCGGACTTATCACACCATAATGCGGGGAACTTAAGCCCCTGGTGTATTTGGCCGTACCAAAGTGTACGGATGCAGTATGTCGTAAATGAACATATATATATAAGAAAAAAAAAGAAATGCAGCTATAAGCAAAAAGCGATGCATTGTTTATTCGGAAATACTGCCATGAATGCAGAGCGATACAAATAGTGCGGTAAGCAAGCGATTGGACTATTTAAACATGTCCCCCTCCAGGGGTAGGCTGCGGAATGGTGTATTAAATAGATTTAATGCTCGTAATGGAGACTGTCGGTGTCAAAACAGGCGGATCTCGGGTAGGGGGTCCCGAACTGTGCGTCTAAGCGGATGGTAACAGGAGACGAGGGACACGATGTTTTTACTCAGGTTCGGGCCCTCTCGATGGAGGTAAAACCCTACGTCCTGCTTGATTAATATTGATGATATGGGTAGTACAAGAGTGGATCTACCACGAGATCAAGGAGGCTAAACCCTAGAAGCTAGCCTATGGTATGATTGTTGTAATGTATCTTGTCCCACGGACTAAAGCCCTCCGGTTTATATAGACACCGGAGGAGGCTAGGGTTACACAGAGTCGGTTACAATGGTAGGAGATCTACATATCCGATTGCCAAGCTTGCCTTCCACGCCAAGGAAAGTCCCATCCGGACACGGGACGGAGTCTTCAATCTTGTATCTTCGTAGTCTTGGAGTCCGCGGATAATGATAGTCCGTTGTCCGACACCCCTTGTCCAGACTCCTCAAGAGTCTCTCGAACCAGGCTTCAATGACGATAAGTCCGCGCGCATAATGTTCGGCATTGCAAGGCGGGTTCCTCCCTTGAATAATCCAGAGAAGATCATGAACACCAGGATAGTGTCCGGCTCTGCAAAATAAATTCCACATTCCACCGTAGAGATAATAAAATGTACACTTAATTCAATCTGCTGACGTACTACGCGGCGTGGCATCACACACCGCTACCAAGCTTTTGTTTGAATTGTTTTTTACTATACCACCTCAGCACGTTTAGCGAAGCGGTTTCCTTGGCACGTCTTGTCGAAGCAGAGATCATGTTCCCCTTATTCTGGGATTCTCATCAATACGTGCGTGGGTAACCCAACCGTTCCCGTCGCCATGCCTCCTCTATCGAAGGTGAATCCCAAACGGTCACGGATACGGCTCTTGGTATTTTTCCCCTTTATAAGAGGACCAAGGCTTGTCCTTGTTCTTCAATCTCGCATCGAATCTCCTCCTCGCACTACTAGGAAAAGGCATGCTAGTGGCGCACCAGTTTTGCCTTCTAATGGCGCATGGCTGGTGCGCCACTGGCATCACGCCATTAGAATTTCTTTCTAATGGCGCACCACATGTGCGCCATTAGAATTGGTATTCTAATGGCGCACTGTGCAAGGCGCCATTAGTACTTGCTCACAAGGCGCCACTATTATCTGCTATACTTACAAATAAGAAGACATTGTAGTGCGCCATTAGTAACAACTTTTTAATTCTTTTCTTCTTAATCTCATGTCACTATTTCACATATGAGATATTCAACACATATATATATACAACAAGCATCCATATAGCAATCATATCCAACACACAAGTTTCATCATATATACATACGCACATAGCCAACACATAGTTCCGCTGTTACAAAAGTTTCACATTGTTCATCCAACACCGTTATCCATCAATTCACAAAAGTTTCACATTCATACAAAATAAAAACACAAATGGAAAAGAAGCACCCCATCCACGCAAGCTTCCGCCAATTAAATCAAATCTGCAAAATGATAAACAAGAAGTTAGAAGAAGAAAAGAAGAAGACTAGAAGAATACTAGAAGAGGAAGAACACTAGAAGAAGAATAAGAAGAGTTTTGGAAAAGAAGAAGATTAAGAAAAAGACTATAAGCTTATGATGTAAACTTGATCATTTTGTGCTAACATAAGTTATTTTGGAGCTAACCTATAGGAAACTAAGCATATAAGGTCTAAGTTAGTATATTAGAGCCAACTTAGGTAAAATGAAGCTAACCTATGTCATTTTGGAAAAGAAGAAGATTAAGAAAAGACTATAAGCTTATTATGTAAACTTGATCATTTTGTGCTAACATAAGTTATTTTGGAGCTAACCTATAGGAAACTAAGCATATAAGCTCTAAGTTAGTATATTAGAGCCAACTTAGGTAAAATGAAGCTAACCTATAGGAAACTAAGCATATTAGAGATAACATAGGTAACTAAGTATATATATATCATTTTGGATAGCTAACCTATAGGAGATCTGACATACCTGACAAAGTAGGCAGTTCTTCTCCTTCTTCTCCTTCATCTCCCTGATGCGCCTAGAGCGGCGAGGCGGTGGAGGCAGTGGAGGTAGTGGATGTAGTCTTCACCACAATTGGCGTGGTCATGTCGCCCACTGTGGGATCGCTGGCGCCACCACCGTGCGTGGTCATTGTCGAGCACCACCACCATCGCGAGGCCACCTTCAGCACCCACCATCGCTAGGTCATCCTCACCACCTCCATCTCTTGCCCATGGTCACCACCACCATCTCTTGCCCTTGGTCACCACCACCAGCGCTTAGGTCATCCTCACCGATGCCCATCATCATGATGTAGCTCCTCATCCTCACTCTGCTCCTCTTCTCCGCACTCCAGTCCGGATCATCCTTCTTGTTGTCTATGCCGGTGCCAGAATCGCTGCCGCTTTGTCGCATACCAGAATCGCCTGCTTGCCTACAGCCATAGTCGCCGCTGCTTTGGTCAGAGCTGATCGCTGCCGCTGCTCCTACCCGTCCAAAATGCAACAATGACCGCTAACAATCGATGTGAGACAAAGCCAAATGTAGAGGAATAAGAAGAGGCGAAACGCATCGCATCATCATCGGCAGCAGACGCATGCATACATAGTCTTGTTGTACACCTTGACGATGAGCATGTTGGCGCTGCTGCCATACTCAAGACAAGGAAGTACCCCACCTGCAGGTCGTGAGGCACGGAGAAGTTCTCCCACCCACGAGACAAGTACATGTGGCCCTTCTTGATCGCCAATCGCACATCCCATCGCCGCTAAACCCGCCGCCGCCTGTCGCAGCTTCACATTATTTGGCGGATCTTCACCCATCAAGATGTTCATAAACCTCGCAGCAGCCTCTCGCAGCTTGGGGAAAATGAGTGATGTAGCAAACAACAGATATCATAATGAGATGGGTGAACGGAGATCTCTCGCTTTTATATACCAGCGCCATGGATCCAATCAAGCCTCAAGTATGATAGTGAAGAACTCGAATCATCCAACTCAGTCTGCGTGTCGCAGATCGGCGGTGGCTGCTTCCGCCATCTCCGATAAGCAGCGAAAAGACCAATTAGTACCCTTACAACAGATCATAAAACATGCATTAGTCGCAGTATTTTATATGTCCTATTTTTAGCAAAGTCATGCTAAAATTCACGGAAAATTTCAGCATGACCTTTGCTGAAAATAGGACATATGGAGTGCCCGAATTTGCCGGAACGGAAGTTAATCGACATTCCGGCAAACTCAAGGGCCTCTTGGGGTACCTGCACGTTCATCACGATACAATGGTCGGAGACAAAACCCAACAAACTAGCAAGTCTTTCTCAATGTGATCACAAGTAATTCAGAGGCATCACAATAAACCAACACCCTGCACTAGCCTAAAAACAAGTGAAGTTTCACCCATATAAGAACAACTTTATAAAATCAAAGAAGTTGCTAAATTTTTTGTATCCTTCATACACACTGGAGTACAATGCTTTATAATGTTCCATCATCATTACAGAAATCCAAGACCATGTGTTCCATCATCATCATCATTACAGAAATCCAAGAAACATCATGCTTTTTAACAGTTTTCGGTTTGGATGAATCTCGAAAACTACAGCTTGGACAGTAATTCCTAACACTTTGGTCTTCTAGTTACAAAACAAAACCCACATAATTCTAGATGCCATAACTGAATTTTTTGACAAGAGCTCAAGTTTTTGACAAGATCTCCTAACAAGAGCTCCTAACTGAATTTTCTCGCTTAAAGGAAGGCTGACTTAAGTGGCAAGATGATACAATTTATGTAACATAACAATATATGCATCTTAATATAACACCATCTCCTAATGTAAATAGTATCCCAGGTTTCCATCTTAATACCACAAAGAATTACATAAAAAATCCAGGATCATTTTTTCTAGAGAAAAGCATCATTATAAGGGCCCGGCCTTCAAACTAACCAATTTCCGAGGCCCGGCCTTCTTCATAGGAGAATCAATTAGTTCAAATTCAAAATTTATCACTTTGCGTATAATAAATCAAATCCACAAGACAATCTAAAATAACAAGAAATGAACTCATTGTTCCAATCTATATGCCAATCGGATGAAGGTCAACATCTATGAATTAACTCAATCCTCGGCAACTAGTTGGAACTTGCAAGCGCATGTACTCTACTACTACCTAGCAACAGGGCAGTCCTGCGCTCTTGTTGTTTGCCGCAGATGAAACTTATTAAGCATTCTGCCTAGACATCATTAATGGAACAACCGAACTGAATCTTCAATCACACCCATTGCACCTTCCCCGGAGAACAATGCCCTCATCTATTTTACCATCTCGTAAAGTTCACGGTATTTTCCTATCCCAGGCGAGCAACTAACACAACCTTCTCATGTTCACCGCTAGAAAGTAGAAACATCCCATCTCTAATGAAAAGATAGCACAGTTTCAAAAAGAAAACAAACAAAAGTAGCAGAACTCGATTCTCCTATATAGTTACAAAAATGCAGTACAAAAATGCAAAGGCAATTTGAATCGTGAACCCTAACTTTTGGAGCATGTGCTTTCTGTCTTGAAATTCCTTTTGGAGCATCGGTTGGAAGGAATGGGGAATGGTGGAGAGAGAGAGGAAGGAGGAAGGAGGAGAGGTACCTGGTCGCCGGAGGGGTCGGAGTCCGGGTCGGCGAAGGGGTCGGGGTCGGGGTCCGAGCTCGTCCGGGTCCTCGCTCACCGCGGTCGAAGGAGAGCAGGGGCCGGTGGCGGAGGATGGCAGGGGCAGGCCGGGTGGGCACCTCGTCAAGGCTGCCCCGCCGAGGGGCCGGAGGAGGCCCTCGCCGTCGGAGGAGGAGGAGGAGAGGAGAGGAGCGGGCGGCGCGCTCGCCGATCCTGCTCGGGGGCGCGGGCGGCGGGGTGGACTCTCATGCGGTCGGGCGGCGGCGGGGCAGCGCAAGACCACAGCGGCGGCGGCACCGACGGGCGTGCAAAGCGCGACGGACGGAGGGGCGGAGCAAGGAGCGGCGGCGACGGTTGGGTCGAGTGGATCTCGCGAGGGAGGAGGAGGCAACAAAGAGAGGGGAACAGTGAATCTGGGAGAGGGATCTAATGGCGCACGCAACCCTAGTGCGCCATAAGTACAACCACTTAATGGCGCACTCGCCCCGTGCGCCATTAGAATTTACTAGCCCGATTGGTCAGGTTATATACACATAACCCCCACTCCATCGTAACAAGCCCACTATAGCCCGATCGTCAAGACGCAAAGACACACACGAGGATGTCCGGGTTCGATTCCCAGTTCCCCATTTTTGTATTTATGCATTTAAAATGATGTTTGATATTTATTTGTGTTTAAATATGTTCAAACTTGTTTAAATCATAATAGTAATATTTTTATCAAAATAGAAATAATTTTTAAAAATATCATCAAATTTGTTATTTGAAAATATTTATGAATATGAAAAATATCATCAAATTTATTATTTGAAAATATCATCAAATTTCTTATTTGGAAATATAATCAAATTTGTTTTTTTTTGCAATTTTAGTTGCATCCATTTGTGACAAGTGGAGCGGGCCGGGAGGGTGCGGGGAGAGGGTGCAGTGGTCGCCGACGGCGGTGGAGTGGGGGACGGTGGGGCTGGGTCGGCGGCAGCCAGTGGAGCGGGGAGGGTGCGGTGGGACGTCCAAGGTGGAGGAGGGAAGGGTGCGGGGCTCATGCAGGCGATGGAGTGGGGGGGGGCAGCGAGGGGGTCAAGGTGGAGTGGGAATGGTGTTTTTATATTTATTTGTGTTTAAATATGTTCAAACTTGTTTAAATCATAACAAGAATATTTTCTATGCATTTTAAATGCTGTTTTTTATATTTATTTGTGTTTATCAAACTTGTTTAAATTATAAAAGTGTAATATTTTTATAAAAATAGTAAAAAAATAAAAATATGTTCAAAATGTGCGTGCGCTGGGGGCGGGCCGGTGCTCCAGCGGTGGAGCGGGGAGGGCTATGATGGGTAGAGCTAGCGGGAGGGTGCGGGTGCGACGAGATGGAGGGGATTGAGATCGAGATGGGGGATCGAGATCGAGATGGAGGGGATACAAGAATATGCATTTTAAATATGTTCAAACTTGTGTTTAAATATGTTCAAACTTGTTTAAATCATAACAGAATATTTTTTATGCATTTTAAATGCTGTTTTTATATTTATTTGTGTTTATCAAACTTGTTTAAATTATAACAAAGGTAATATTTTTTATAAAAATAGTAAAAAAAAAAATATGTTCAAAATGTGCGGTGCTGGGGCCGGGTGCTCCGGCGGTGGAGCGGGGGAGGGTTGCGATGGGTAGAGCTAGCGGGGGAGAAGGTGCGACGAGATGGAGGGGGATCGAGATCGAGATGGAGGGGGATCGAGATCGAGATGGAGGGGGATCGAGATCGAGATGGAGGGGGATACAGTAATGGCGCACATCCCGGCCGGTGCGCCATTAGAAGTTATATATAGTAATGGCGCATTGGTTGATTCATGCGCCATTAGTATGTATGGGAAAATGGAAAAAAAAAGAAATTATACTAATGGCGACTCTGTCCACGGCGCCATTAGTGTCTTCCACTCTAATGGCGTATGAGGAACAGGTGCGCCATTAGTATATAGTAGTGGCGCACTGCATCCACGGTGTGCCATTAGAATCAATCCTATCTATAGCCCTTTTCCTAGTAGTGTCGCTCCCAGTTCCAACACCCAGAGCCTCAGATTCAAGCGCTTCGGATCCTTAACCATGTCCGGCTCCGACCTCCAGGGCCGGTGGATGCCCTCCTCCGTTACAGAGGAGGACATATCGAAGTTACGTGAGGCCAAGTACCTGCTTACGAGGTTTCAGACAGTTGCCCGCCCAGGGCAGGCCGTGCCCGCCTCGAGCCCGTGAGTTTGTTGTCTTCAGATCCCACCTCCGCCGGGGTTTAGGCTTCCCGACGGACCCTTCGTGAGAGGACCTATGTTCTATTATGGGCTGGACTTTTTCACGACTTGGCCCGAGTCCATCCTCCACATCTCCGCATTCATTATCGCTCATGAAGCCTTCCTCCGCTCACTCCCCCACTTCGCCTGTGGCTCAAGACCTTCAAGGTGGAGCCAAGATGATCGGGGGCGCTGCGGAGGCGGCGGGCGGCCATAAGCAAAAGGCCGATGCCCTGCGGGCCCGGCGGTTCCTTCCAAGAGGAACTCGGACCGTGGCAGCAGGAGTGGTTCTATATCATCATTCGGCGGCAGCAGCAAAAGCCGCCGCCTTCATTCCGCCTCGACCTCAACGCCACTGGTGTCATGGGTCAACCAAGGGCTCAATTGGGGCCGTTCAAGACGCGCCTCACCGCAGGGCCGGATTCGAGACCTCCAAGCAAGGGAGGTCAACCTGATCGTGGTGATGCGTGTTATGCCGATCGCATCTTCGCCTCGCAAACGCCGCCCTCTCCGCCTATGGGAGTTCAACCCGAGGGACCTCGGATTCTCCAACACTTTATGGGTGCGACACCCGTGGAGATGTACTGTTGTTCTTCGACCGCAGTGGCGGTCCGAATTAGCCGAGGACGCGGCCTAAGCCCCAATCGCCTGGATACTCGTGTAATAGCTCGAGTCCTGACTTTCTGCTTATACGCCTTTCTAGAGTTCGCCCCACCCATCACTCTTCACAGAATGGGTGGCGCGATCAAGGCTGATAAGGTGTCCGCCCCTCCCAGAGACCGCCACCGGAGCCCGTGGCTGGTCGAATGTTGGAGGTCGCATCCACGTAGGGGTGAAGGGAAAACAAAGGAGCTAATATTTCGCCTAAAGGGGCGCTCAAGAGGGGGGGAATCAAGAACCCTCCTCCGGGGGAAGAGGACCGCCCAAGATCCGAGGCCAAAGCCCCTAAGCTGGAAGAGATCTTCACTGGGTCCGGTCCGAGAGAATCCGGACGCACAATCATCGCCAAGGATCGGCCTCCAGCGAGCCGTGAGTATGAAAAAGGGAATTAATTAGTAAGGAAATGCCTTCATTTGTGCTTCGAGGGTGACCAAATATTTATATTGCAGTTCGGATCTGCAGCCTTCTCGATGAGTTCGCCTTCGAGACCTTCTTCCGAGATGATGGAGAGCGAACGCCTCCGCTCTGCAGCTGCCGATAAGGCGGGCGAGCCTCAAGTATCGCCACGAGGGTATCCTCGAGTCCGAGGGGCCAGAGAGTTCGCACCGACTAATATCCGGCCGGAGAACTAAAGAATCGCTTGAGAGGGCGCCCATTTCAGTAAGATCACCGTGGCGTTGATGCGTATGGTGATTGAACGATTAAATCCGCCGAGAGCGGATTGCGCAATGCCGCCATGAGTTTGCTGGCAGGATTTGAGGTATGCGAGAATGACGCACCCTATTGTCTTTTAACAGTTTTGCATATAAAAATGCGCCCTGTATAGATAGTAGCCCCTAGGTCTCGGTAGGTTGTCGGGAACGACAGCGTGCCGAGGAACGAAATCGCAAATAATGAATGCCGCCGTTCCTATTAAGGTGGCGGATAGTCCGAGGGCTAGCCGGACTAGTGAGTTTGCCGAGTTGAGTCGGCAACTTGACATGGCGGATGCGGACATCACACTTGTCAACCGGCGACTTGACGAGTCACAAGGTAAATGAGTTCTCCGCAGTCGCTTTATTTAAGGGGGTCGAAGCCCTCCTCTGATGAATTATATGTTGTTGTACAGACGGTGCTGCTGCTGTGGAGAGCCTTTCGCTGAACTTGCTCTGCCGGGGAGCAAGCCCGAAGGAGTGACGCGGCTGCCTCGAGGGCGGCCGAGGAGTTGAAAGCCGAAAGGGCTGGGCACTGCCTACGCAGGGCGGAGGTGGCCGAATTGGCCATGAAAGTAAAGGATGCTGCCGACCGCAATGAGGCTCTTGAAAAGGAGCGCTTATCGGAGCGGGAAGACCTGAAGAAGGCCACCGCCGAAGCCAAGTATGCCCGCTCTGCAATGCAGGCTATGAGGGAGGAACTGCGCCAAGCCGGAGATATCGTGGCTGGCAAGCCTTTTCTGCTACGTCGCCGGTTTGTGGATGGAAAGTATGCTCAATTTGAGCGGCAGTGGAGTCCGGAGGATCCGTATATGGACTTAGCTGCAAGTGCGGCTGATGCCGTTGAGCACTTCCGGAGCCAGGAGGATCACAAGACAGAAGAGCTATACTGGTCTCAATTCCATAGTCCGGACTGCTCACTTTCGTTGACAGACCGGTTGGCCGAATGGGCCGAGCTAAATAGATTGTCCGGACTTGCCATGACTGACATCGTGGCTCATGTCTGGCCAGAGAGGCCCAAGGCGACGAGCTACTTCGCTTCTCGCAGCAATTCCTTGAGCGGTGCCGCATATAAAGGAGATGAAGCGGTCGGCTCGCATCGAGGGCGCGGATGGCTCTTGCCCGTATGAAGGCGCACCGTCCGGAGATGGATGCCACCGCTGTTGCCGCCCAGATTCGATGAAAACCGCTCCGCCGAAAGCACTACTTTCGGGAAGTTATGCGTGGCGCCGGTAATAGAGTCGCAGATTGTCGAAAAATGTCACGCTCAAATGAACGATTAGCTTGTAAAACGATGATTATGTTATAACTGCTTTTTATACTTGTGCGCCCCAAGTAGTAAAACTTCTCTGGCGGCCGCCACGATACATTTGTATAACTTGAAAGATTGCGCTTGACTTCAGCCCCCACGCACAGTGCGCGGGTGTTCGCAAAATAGCGCGTTTCACACTTAATCCGACGCCTCGGTCCTGTTTAAGGAGGTGGTAGCGAGCTAACGAGGCAATCCGACTATAATGCTTTATCACTTTCACTTAGCTGGAGTTCGAGGGTGGGGCTACGATATAGCCTCGTGGCGCCGCACATCTCCGAGTTTGGGGTGCGTATGTGCTCGACCGAAACGGTCCTTCGCCAAAGCGGGAATTCTAAACATTCGGTAGGCGATCGAGTGGTTGAGCAGTCTCTCTTCAGTATCATGACGATCGGCTGCTTTCATCGAGGTGCTCACCCAATTAACCGGGGCACAATCACAGAGTTCTCCGGTGCCGCGTTAGCCGGTGATACGAACGAAGGCAGCAAAACACGGAGCCGGCAAACCCAACATTTGACCAAAGACATGATTCGGAGCTGATGCATATAATGCCTAACTCGAGACGCCAACACTCCCTAAGGTGTTCGGTCTTTATAATAATGGGCGAGATGCCCCGAGCCCCTAGTGTCCGTGCACGGCATGGTCTTCGACGCGCCGATGCCAAACGTCAGTTCCGCTTTGGCTATAGGAAGAAACCAAGGAGAATAACAACAAGAGACAAGAAAAAAGGTTTACGCAGGTCTTAATCAAAAGAATCTCACAACGGGTCCCTACCGCACGCCTCGCTACCAGTCTCTTGCAGCCGCTTGTCCCGGACGGTATGCACGCTGTTCATCTCAGAAAAGAGGGAACGCTTAGTTTGAAAATAAATCGTATGAAAAATATGTGTAAAAGGAGAAATATAAATAATTAAAGCGGGTTTGTATGAACTCGCGGTTGTTTGTGCACGCAGCCCTCGTGAAGAGGTATGCGGCTAGGGAGCCCCTAGCCCGCTTGAGCCGGATTCGTTTATCCGAGTCCGGGTCTTTGAGGACCCTCGACTGAAATGACGCCACACGGACCGGGCATATTGAGTGTAAGAGACGCAGAATGCGGTATGGCGTTGAAGCGACAAAAGCCTTCGCCCCAAGAGTGCTTGATATTCACTTTCAAATGGGACGATGTGAAAAATTAATTTTTCGTCGAAAATTGTTCGCCGATCCAACACGACTTCTAGTAATATAGAGCCCGGCACTTGGCGTAAGGGCTCAAGCGCCACTCCTTTAAAGGAAGTGCGGCTGTGTCGGATTTTGGTAGGGTCTATCCCCATCCTACGGATTGTGTTTGAATATAGCAGGTTTAAGTCGCTGCCTCCGTCCATCAGGACGTTAGTAAATTGTAATCCGTCAATTATGGGATTCAATATCAGGGGAGTCCGTCCCGCGTTTCGAACGCTTCTGGGGTAGTCCAGGTGGTCGAAAGTGATTGGTTTTGATATCCAATCTCTATGGTTTGCTGGGTTGGACCGCGCGAAGCTCTTTTTAGGAAGTGCCGCATTGCTTTTCCGTATTATCACATGAAGTGAGTTTACTGTTTTGACCTCTTGTGGGAAAGTCTTTTGTTTTCCGGTGCTCTGCTGGTGGGGTTTGTCTTCTTCGCTTGACGCGTTGAGCCCCTTGTGTTCGGCATTTAGTCGGCCGGACTGTTTAAAAACCCAACAATCCCTGTGGGTGTGATTTGCAGGCCTTCCGGGGGTACTGTGGATTTGACATATCCGACCCAAAATCTTGTTTAAGTTGGACACCCACCGCTATCCTTGAGAGGCTGTGTTTTGTTGTTTGGCCGCAAGCTTTTGAATCCGCACGACCGCCGTGCTCTTTGGGCTTTTTCTTTATTCCGCATCGCTTTTTTCGCGCCGCGATTTTCCGGTTCCATCTCTTATCTCGATGTACTTGGGTCGCTGGTGCTGCATCTTGCTAGCTAGCTATCTTCTCGCACGTAAGCGGGTCATGAGGCTTGTTAGTGCGGACATTGTCCTCGGTTTCTCTTGACCGAGGTGCTCGCAAGCCATTCGTCTCGGACATTATGCTTGAAAGCTGCTAAGGCTTCAAGTCCGGACAATCGACTATTTGGTTCTTTTGGTAAGGAACCTGTTCGAAATTCCGAACCGACTCTCCGGCTGTTGAGTTATATGACTTAGATCATCTCAGATCCTGAGGGCTGGACGAAGTCCCTTGAAAATTTGCTCTAAACGCATCCTCAAGCTCTTCCCAACTTCCAACAAGTGTTTTCGGGAGGCTTTTAAGCCAATGACGGGCTGGCCCTTTGAGCTTGAGGGTAGGTATTTTATGGCGTGAGATCGCCTCCTCCGCCATGTGTATGTGCAAGATATAATCTTCTATCCGCACTCTGTGTCTCGTTGTTCCATCGTAGGCCTCTATGTTTATGGGTTTAAATCCTGCTAGGAATTCATGGTCCAAAGACCTCATCGGTGAAACATAGTGGGTGTGCGGAGCCCTCAGATTTGTGTGTGCCGCTATCATCGGGCACTTGACATGTTGCCTTGCTTTTGGGGCCTTCTCCTTTGGCCCGTAGATGGACCTGGCTGGGCCATCTATCCTTCCAAGTTCGCTGGTTGGTTTATGTGTGGCGCCACTGTCAATTTGGCCTATCATCCGCCATCTATCCAACCAGCAGCCCTTTATTTTTGGACGGTGGAGGCTCTATGGCCTCCTCGTCAAATTCTCGTAGTAGCTTAAGCCTGGGTAGCTCTTTGATTGGTGGCCATTGCCGCATTTATCTGGCGGTTTTGAGCACTTTGCTCCATCTCATTCTCGAGTGTGTCTTCCACCGTATTGAGCCTCCGCTTTCCTTCTTCAGCTTCTTGCAGACCGACAAGTCTTTTCCGGAAGGTTCTTGCTCTCCGCTGCGCAGTATTGCATGAGGTCGTCTGGCTGTTGTTTTTGCCGGCCTGGACTGATTATCTCGACTCGCCATGTTCGGATGGTTGCTTATCTGCATGTTCCTCGTCCGCCAGAGCCTTGCCAGTATTGCGGGCTCTTTGGGAGCGCGGTGTCGCCGAGGCGGGACTTAGGGCGGCGTCTCGCGCCGCCGCTTTGGTCGCTTATCGGCGGGGTCATCTTCTGCCCGCCCGCTGGCCCTCAAGTATCGCTTTCCTTTCGGTGTCCACCATATATATGTCATCGCGACGGTGGTCCTGTCGTGCTGCGGTAAGCTCTGTTTTTTGTTCGCTCCGCATCGTCATCCATAGTGTCGATGTCTTCGGAGTCGTAGTCTAGCATGTCGGTTAGATCGTCGACAGTGGCTACAAAGTGGGTGGTGGGTGGGCTCTGAATTTCTTCGCCGTCCGTACCCCAACCTTCCTGGCCATAGTCCGGCCAGGACTCTTGTTGGGGATATTACTACTAGGTGTAAACCGGCCAAGCTTGGGCCGGGTTAGCTCCGCTAGTGGTGTAATCATAGAAAGGCCCAAGGCCTGTAGTTGGTTTGGAACTTGTAGCCGTAAACCGGCCTGATATATGACTTGTGTTGTAAGTTAGAATAGAGAGATACCAACCGGGATACGAGTATGAACCGTTGGGACTCTACGAACCGAGGGCGCCACTGTATATAAGGGACGGCCCGACGGTTCAGGGACGAGACAACCACAACTCGAGCCTAGGCGGCTTATTTGCTCCCTAGCCATCGAGACTACATCAATTCCATCACAACTAGACGTAGGCCTTACCTTCATCGGCGGGGCGAACTAGTATAAACCTCGTGTCTTTGTGTCCGCTAACCCCGCAAGTAAACTCAGTAGCGATGGCTCCACGACTAAGTCCTTACGCTTAGGACATCCGCCGTGACAAATCCACGGCGCTTGGCGCCACCGTGGGGCTATCGCATGATGGTTTGATGATCTTGAGGGCAAGCTTAGAGGACTCGAAGGCTACGTCGTGGGCCGGATGACCAAGAGTCGTCGCGGCGGATCTACATCGACGATGCTGGATGGGTCCCGAGGCCAATTCAATCGAGTATGGATACCGGGTCCCTTCGCGCATACACGCCATCGGCAAGATCGGAGGGCTCGGCTCGAGCCGACATCTGCACCGACCTCATCGAGACGGCTCGGCCGCGACCTGCCCAGTTAAACCGGCTGTGAAGCATGTCTTCGTTGAGTCACCCATGGAGGGAGTATGACGCCGTTCAGAAAGTAACGAAGCGAGACCGCTGCTTACTCCGGCGATGAATCTTCAGCAGAGAGACCGAGTCATTGTATCGCAGCGGATGATATGATCGGGGCTGTTCCGACGGGTGACAAGATTCTCGACCCCCAAGCCAGCTAAACCGGTTGGAGTGTTCATGGCCGACGCAAGCAAAGAACCTCTCTTCAACCGCAGCAGCAATGCTTTCGGTTCAGCAAGCAAGCAACAGGGACAGAGGCCGGTCGCACACCGCCGGTTCAAGTTCTGGCTCGATCTGCTTGATACACTAGCAGCGCATGGCGGAGGACAATCCTGCAGATCCGAGGTTCATAACGCAGAAATTGCGAAGGTGAAAGAGCAGATCACGGAAGCCAAAGCGGATCTAGCGGCAAGAGAAGGAGCGATGGCTGCAGAAAGGGCCGCTTTAGATGCACAAGCTTACAAACTCATGCTTGACCGTGAGCGCGGCCGCAGAGGTGTTAAGGCGAAGTACGATCGTGGCTCGCCATCGGGATTTGACCCTAGAAACCTCTTTTCGCACTTCGGAGCCGGATCCAAAGAACCCGCCCAAAGACAGGAGGTAAACCGGATTGAGGCACCAGAGCGGAGCGACGGTCCAACCGCGCCGATGGAGCCCCCCCGCAGCAGTAACACGGTGCTTCCTCCGCCGGATGACGCCGGCCATTACTCCAACCCTATGGACAACCTCGTTGCGGCTGCGGCATCGATTGGAGGCGATCCCAGCCAAGGAGATTCCCACAAGCAGTTGAGACACGCCGGTTAAGGAGTCTGGATCGCGCCGATCCAAGCAGAAGCGATTCATACAGCGCGATCGATTCACTCTACGCCTGGCCCAAGCCGGAGCTACAAGAAGCGATGGATGAACCGCCCTATCAAGTAACACGCGGGACCGTGAAGCGCCCGAGGCAATCACCAGATAGGCGGCGCTCGGGATGCTCGGGAGGTGGTGGATCGGGCCCGCACGCAGAGAGGCTGAGTTAGCAGCAGCAGATGATGCGGACCAACACACACCGTTCGCCCTACCACCTTCGCCGACCAGAGTCACATCCGCTTTGGGAGTGCCCTGCTTAATCCCCGCTTACGCAATGTGCGCCCGCTTAAGGATTTTAAAGGCCCGCCGAAGGTGCCGAATTACACCGCAGATCTATCTCCCTGCGTGGGTTGAGAGTTATGAGATGGCCATGGAGATGCTAGATGTTGATGAAGCCGCAGTGTGCAAAGTACTTCACCATGATGATGGAGGGCACAGCGCACTTGGTTGGAAAAGCTTGCCACCCAATTCTATCACCATGGGCCGGATTATGGGCCCGGTTTATCCGAATTTCAAGGATACATGTAAGCAGCCCAAGTCCATAGTAGACCGGGCGGCTTATGCTCAGAAGAAGGGGAGTCAACAACCTGCTGGGTACGCCTGTGTCTGAGATTTTGCACTCTTCGACCGGATCAATGCCGACTCGGCGATCATAACATTGGAAAGCAATTGCCGGTTTGAGCCTTTGAAATTTAAGCCGGGACGATGAAGCGGTTCTGCAATGATATGGGAACCCTCATGGTCATGGTAAAATATGCCGATTCAGATAGTACCAAGGATCCTCAAGCGATGATGATGAAGCAGGAAGGAAAGAACAACGGCAACCCAAGCAGCAAAGATTTCAAACCGGGCGGTCATGGAACGGGGCAAGCGCAAGGCTGATGGTAATCCGGATTTCGTAGCTAACACTAATGCGCAGATGAAGTTCAGGCAGAGAGGCAAGGCGAATCGGGGTCCAAATGCTAGTGCAAACCGCTTGAATTACTTGTTGAATCAGCCTTGTCCCAAGCATGGAACGAAGGAATCCCCATCGACTCATCTTTGGAAAGATTGTTATATTATGCAGAGTTCAAAATTCTGATGCTTTCCGATATGACCAGGGTCGTGGTGGTTCAGAGCCGTTTCCATGGGCCGGTCAGACGGAGCTTCGTTCGTGGCATAACCAAGGCAATCTCAATAATCGAGTAATCAAGGTGGTCAAGAAGCAACAACAAAGCATCGAGCCAACCAAAGCAGCTTGAATGGCGGCAAGATTATGTTTTCACAACCAGTTTGGACAAGCGGATCGGAAGCTTCACAAACGGGCAAGAACTCGCTTGAACCGCTTTGCGCGGTATTTGCGCTTGGTCGAGCAGCCTATCGTATGGAGCGAGAGGACCATCCCCGGTTGATAATCCGGTCACTGGCTTTGGTGGTAGATCCTCGTGTTGGGGGCTATAAGTTTACTAAGGTACTCATGGATGGAGGAAGCAGTATCAATATATTGTATTATGACACTTTCCGTCGCATGGGTCTCACAGATAAAGATCTCAGACCGTCCAATACGGTGTTCCATGGTGTAGTGCCAGGCAAATCTGCTTATCCTATTGGTAAGATAGCCCTGGATGTGGCCTTTGGAGATGAGCATGATTCCCGGTCTGAAAAGCTAACTTTCGAAGTGGTGAAAATCATGCCTTGTTTGGACGGCCAGCTTATGCTAAGTTCATGGCACGACCTTGTTATATCTACTTACAGCTCAAAATGCCGGGTTACAAAGGAACAATAATGGTGCATGGAAGCCGCCGAGTCGCTTTGGAATGTGAGGAAGGAGATGCAGCTTATGCAGAGGCGGTCTGTGCCACGGAGGAGTTGAAATTTTATAAGGACAATGTTGATCCGGCAGATATGACCCTTTGAAGAAACCCACTACAGAGCATGAATCGATCTGAAGTTTAAATCGGCACCGAGACCAAGCTTGTTGACTTTGTGCCAGCGATTCACCAAGCAGCTTCACTATCGCTGCCAACCTCGATCCCAAATAGGAAGGCGCTACCATCGAAGTTCATCCGTGAGAACCGGACATCTTTGCATGGAAGCCATCCGACATGCCGTGTGTACCGAGGAACTCGCCGAGCACACACTTAATGTGGATCCTAAGTATAAACCGTGAAACAGTTTCTCCGGTTTAACGAAGAAAGGCGCAAGGCCATTGGGGAAGAAGTAGCCAGCTTCGGGCGGCTGGCTTTATCATTGAGGTGTTTCATCCGAGTGGCTTGCTAATCCGTGCTGGTCCTTAAGAAAACGGCACCTAGCGTATGTGTGGACTACATAGATCTTAACAAGGCTTGCCCTAACAGATCCTTTTGCTCTCCCCGCATCGATCAGATTATTGATGCCACGGCAGGATGTGAGCGTTTAAGTTTTTGGACGATACTGGATATCATCGATCAAAATGGCGGTTAAGGACCAGGAGAAGACGGCGCTTATAACTCCCTTTGAGCCTTCGCTATGTATCTATGCCTTTTGGGCTCAAGAGTGCCTGTGCTACTTATCGCCGTGTGTACAGAATTGCTTGCATACACAGATTAGCGCAATGTGCACGCTTATGTAGATGACATTGTGGTGAAATCAAGACAAAAGGAGACATTGGTGGAAGATTTGAAGGAGACCTTCGATAACTTGCGATTTATAAGATGATGCTTAATCCGCCAAGTGCGTTTTGGTGTTCCGCCTGGCAGGTTATTGGGGTTCCCGGTGTCTAACAGAGGAATCGAGGCTAATCCGGAGAAAATTAAAGCCATCACTTCCTTGGCTAAACCGAAGTGTATCAACGATGTTCAACGCCTGGCGGGCCGGATTGCTGCGTTGAGCCGGTTTATCACCGCCTCGAGAGAAGGCCATCCCTTATACCAGATGCCGAGGAAGACGGATAATTTTGTCTCGAGTCCACCGCCGATGAAGCCTTTGAGGATCTAAAGCGCAATTGGCCAACCCGCTTGTTCTTGCGGTTCCGCTGACAAGGAACCGCTGTTGTTATATGTGGCAGCCAATGCTCGAAAGCAAAGGAGCGTAGCCATTGTGGTAGAACGCAAGGAGGAAGGAAAGGAATATCCGGTTCAACGGCCGGTTTATTATATCAGCGAGGTGCTTATTGAGTCCAAGCAGAGATATCCGCATTGGCAGAAGCTAGTTTATGGTGTTTTTATGGCCAGCCGGAAGCTGAAACAATATTTCCAAGGGCTTGACGATCGCCGCTGGCGCACTTCACCCAACGGGCAGGCGTAACGTGCTAATCAGAAATCTTGCGAGGCATCAAACCCCGCTTCGGTTCCATTACGAGAACACCGTGGTGCTGGGTTGAAGAGCTCCCATCAAGCACTATGGAGTATCAATACTCGCCAAACCGGCCCATCGCTACACACCTTTCTTCATGGTTTATGGAGCGAAGCAGTTCTCCCAAAGGATATCGTGCACGATTCGCCCGTGTAGCGGCTTATGTTGAAGCGACAACGAGGTGGCACGGCAGGACGCTTTGGACCTATTGGATGAGGAGCGTGATATGGCAGCCGCTGCTCGGGCGATTTATCAACAAGATCTTCGTCTGCTATCACAGCCGCCGAAGTTAAAACCGAACCTTTCAGAAGGAGATTTAGTGCTTCGCCTCATCCAAGACCGCACAGATATGCACAAGTTATCCTCGCTTTAGGAAGGACCCTTTGTGGTCGACAAGAATCTACACAACGGTTCCTACTTATCTCGGTTGATATTCGAGAGCGTAAAGACTCACGACATCGAGGAGGAGACCAATAGGCCGTGGAATATAGCTCATCTTCGACCTTACTACACTTGAGTCATCGGCTCGGTTTATGTACATAGCATGACAATGTATATATTATCTTCGATATAATAAAATCGAGCCTCGGCTAAAGCGGGTCTCTGTCTTTCTTCTCATGTGTGGTTACATGGAGTGTTTCTGCTTTAAAGCGGCCTCCGGTTTACCCCTTGACAAAGATATTTATCACTTGGGGCTTGGTCGCGTCTCAACCAATGCAACACCTCTTGATAGGCGTAAGCCACCAGATCATTTGGGGACACGGTCACGTCTCGAACCGTCACGCCTCTTGGTCGACCAATAGGGCCAGCGTCATTTGGAGGCTTGGTCGAACCCGAACCAATGTCATGCCACTTGGCCGGGCACTCGCCAAGAGTCTTTGGGGACCTGGCCGACTAGCACCATTGCTACGCCTTCGGGGCTTGGTTAAGGCCTCGACCATGGTAATGCCATCTGACCAGCTCCATGAAGCTTTACTTTTGCAAAGAGTTATTGCCTTTGTTGCCATATTTGGTATTCGATCTTTGTTGCGTTTTCAACCCGACGAATATTTTTATTCGGTTTAGCTGTCAGTAACAAACTGACAGGACACGGTTTGGTGTTACACCGAAGTTTTTATCTTTCCGGTTTACCTTCTTCCGGTTCATCCTTATGGAGTAACATGGGGGCTTGTGCTGATTCAGCATGCCTATGTGGGAGTTATTGTCTCCCCAGACGGTCATGGTTTTTAAAGGCCTTCCGCTTCAAGATTGGCTACGCCAGCTTCATGCCCAGATACGGCAGGTATTTGAATCACATACTAATTGATTTTCAATACACAAAATATATTGGATGCCATAAACCGGTCGGTGGTATCACCGCCGCCAAGGTTCAATTTTTTGGTTGCAGGGAGTATGTATCAAACAAAAGTTTCATCGATGCACGAAGGCATATCCAGGCAGCAAGTTTTGACTAAGGCTATTACAAGGCAACATAGTGCCCAAATGAGATCATTGTTTTTTAAACCGGTTGCGGTTCAAGACTGTTCTTCATCCTCTGCCGCTTCAGCATCCTCATCTCTACCCATCGGCTGGAAATCCACAGTAGTCCAGTCGATTCCCATTAGCGCTTGGAAAACAGCCTCTTCATGAATCAGAGACGACGGTTCAATGTCAGGAGCGTAAGTGTGCTTACGAATAGGAGGGATCAAGTTTTCCGGTTCAAAGGTTGGAGCGGACACACGCTTGTTCTGCTCATTATATTGGGCTTGATAGTGCTCCAAATCAGCTTCTTCCGCCAATTGACAAGCCAGCGGGCGTACCGCACGGTTTATCGCCCGCAAGTCCTCTTCACTGAAGTCCGAGCCGTCCTCCTTCACACTGGGATAGCCTTGAGCTGCTTCCACGGGATCAAAATCCGGCACCCAGGCTTTGGCTCGGATCAAGGCGTTGATGGCTCCGGTTCGGGCAGCAGATTTCTTCACCTCTTCAATCCGGGAAGGAAGGATGGATAGCCGTTCGGTATCTTGGATCGAGGACGGTGCTGGATTGTTATGTGACATTGTGGTAATCACGCTACTGGGCTCCGTATACAACTCCTCCACTAAAGTGTAGACAGCCTTCGCTTTTTTCCGCACGCCATTTCCCAAGTGCCCAACGCTGTGCTCTGCATTTGATAACAGGATAGTTTTAAACCAGAATAATGGTGCAGCAGAAAAGCATATTACACTTATTCACAAGGAACTTACCAAGATGGCTGCCGCCATAGAATGTACTTGCCGCTTCACGGCCGCCGATCATCCACCACCGGTTTAAGGGCAGCTTCAGCATTTTCGCCCGCTTGAGCAAGTTAGCCTTTTCGTGGCCTGCATCACTGCTCCTTCTTCATGTTTTCCTTCACTGTTCAAGAGCGAGCCAAGGCGCTGGTCAGCTCCTTCTTGGCTTTTCCGTCTCGGCCTGCTGGGTTTTCAAAGTCACCAGAATCGGCAATCCGATCATCCTTGATCTTCACCTCCGCTGCGCATTGATAGTATGATCAGCCAACAATTCAAGTTAAAGTCTCAACCATACAACACAGCTTATATGCTTGCCACTTGGGGCTAATGTACCTTCAATCTTTCTATGCTAATACATGGCAAAGTCCCAAGTTGAATACGCAGTATTCAGCTCGGCACTTGGGGCTAATGGCTATTTGATTCTATTACGTTGTTGTCGAAATTTTTGGAGTACCGGTTTATGTGCATCGTTAAACCGGCCCTGGTGGCTATGAGGGAAGATTGCAAAATCTATCCAAGAAAATTATCAAGTCCCAGTTTGATCAAAGATTGCAAACCAGCCCTTGGGGGCTACAAGGACTACTATACTGGTAATAAGGAAAGGAGTGTTACCTCAAACTTGTCTCTCATTAGTTTCACCAAGCCAGCTTCATAATCACGGCTACTGTAAAGCCGGTTCAGGTATCCAGAATGAAGATCTTGGGCGCTTAAAGCGGCATATGTTTCCAGCTCGGCAGCCCACTTTCCTTTGTTCAAAGTTGAAGAATCCTCCTTCACAGTATGCCGGGTTAGAGTTGCAGCGTTCCCCGGTTCAGAATGGCCAGTTCCAGTAATTACAACGTTGTCATCTTTCGATTCGACGGATCGTGTGGGCACAGCTGTTTCAAGAGGGGTCTGTGAGGCTTTTCGACCGGACAAGATCGGCAAAGCGGATCAATGACATTGAAACATTCACGAGCCTCTCCTCGTGAATAACATCTTCTTGAACCGGAGGGTCATTTGGAGTATCTTCAGAGGCAACATTTTCGAGATCCGGAGCTCGCCATGATCTGAAGCGGCAGCCTCTTCAACTGCTTTTGTCCAAGCGAGCCTTCTTGCTGGTTTCGCTTGGTTCAAGAAACAAAGATTCGTAAACAAGGCATATACATTACGAAGAAATCGACAAACATATGGCCGTTTGACTTACCCGACGGCTATCTTCAACGGTGGTAGCTGAGTGGTCGACGATTCGCCAGATGATGAATGAGAAGTGACCGATAATCGGAGTCGGACGGATTAAGAGGTTGCGGAATAAACCCGCTTTGGAATTTAAGGCAATAAAAGGTTGAAACCTCGGTGCGGCGCTTCGAGCCGGGTTGTTTGGTAAACCGCAGAGGTAACTACCTGTCCGGTCGGGTTGTCAGCGGCGGGCCTCATGCTGTTGTGTCTTAATAAGAAGTTTGGGATCCAAGTAAGCAAGAGGGTGAGAAAAGTTAACTTTCCGGTTTGCCTGCGAAATTTTGGTGAAGGCAAATTTGTTGAATCGAAGAGAGAATGATTACCTCAAGAAATCCTGCGTTGTTGGCTTCAACCATATCCCGACAAGCATCGTCATCAATAAGACGTGTAAAAAACAAGCCAAGAGAATCAAGTTCCAGATTACCCACATCATCATCAATGGCCGGATCAGACGAAGCGGTAGTCTTCCTCTTGTGGGCGGATTTCTTAACAACTTTTGTTTTGGGCCGATTTGGCCGCCCAGCTTTGTCCGCTTTGTCTTTAGAGAGTTTCTTGCTCCAAAACGGATTATCACCCTGGATCAGAAGTAATTGAGAGTTGGACATATGAAAGTAATAACAGGATTTAATGATGACACAGTCAGGGGTTTACCGCAGGTGGTGCGTTGATGGTGCAATAAGGAGCCAAACCGGTTTGAGCACATAGATGCTCCGGTTCATTCAGCATTTTCCTTCTCGAAGTCTCAGAATTTCATCTTCGACAATTCCAGTTTGGTGTGTCGGAGTGGGTCGTCGACACTGCCGGTATATTGGCACATTAAACCGGAATGCCGGCTCAAAGACAGTATGCCCCAAGATAGCCAGCAGCGTGCAAGATCGATTCCAGTCAAACCGTTGGCCATGAAAGCGCGGAGCTTGGATAGTTGGGGGGCATATTTGCTTCTCTCTTTGGCAGTCAGCCTTTGAGGAAAAGGATGAGTATTGCTTAACCGCTCTGGACGAAAGCCAGGTAAAGGATTTTCACCTTCAGGAGAAGTGTCTTTGCAGTAGAACCAAGTTGCATTCCACTCTTTGGGGTGAGTATGGAGTTTGACGTGGGGATAAGTGATCTCCTTCCTCTTCTGGATAGCCATACCGCCCAATTCTGTATTAGGGCCGTCGGTGAATTCAGTTCGACGGTTTAGGTGGAAAAGATCTCTAACAGTTCAACGGAAGGTTCCTCTTGTAGATATGCTTGGACAGACTTGAAAGTGGCAAAGGTTGGTAACGGAGTTGGGGCCGATGTCTTGGGGACGGAGCTGAAAATTGGCCATCACGTCCGGTAAAATTTTGACCCGGCGGTTTGAAACCCCGGCGTGTGATCCGCGAAAACTACAACTTCTCCTTCCCGAGGTGTGGGAGGACATTCCTCTCGTGAACCCTCCAATGGATTGTATTTTGATCATCTAAAGCGCCGATCGATACCAGCTCTTTCAACTGTGTCTCGGAGACACGGGAAGGAACCCAGTTGCATTCATACACCTGTTTGGCCATCATAATATCTACAAGGAGAAGGATCCGGTTTGAGAAAAGTGCTTATTACAGAGTGATTGATCTAAGTTATGATAAACCGGAGGCGGTTCCTATAAATCAGTTCGTTATGAGATGATGTCAGATACGTTCTGGCGGTTCAACAAGGGGACTAATGGTGTACCGATGCCGGTTTAGCAACTTTTTACTATGGTGGGTTAAACCGCCTAACCTTGGCTTCGAAGGTAATGGAAGTCATGGACAGAAACAGGTTTCGCAAAAATTCATGTTTACTACGGATCAAACGCGGGTTTTCAGAAAACAGGAAATGCGTCGCGGAAGTAAAGAAGAAACAGGAAGTGCACTATAAGGTGTATGTATATATACAGAAGATCTATGGTCTTAAGATGAGAAAGTGCAGTGGATACGCAGGAGTCGTCGTTTGGTACAGAACGGGATTCATAGCATGACTCAAGGCTAGAAAGATGAAAACATACGAAGAACATGGTATGAAGCTCGAACCCTAGAAACAGATCTAAAATGAGGAAACAGACTGAAGAAGGGCAAGAAGCTTACCGGAAACGGAGGAGATGCGGAGAAAGGCCGCAGTTTTCTGGTCCGTACAGGTTGATGCAGCGGCCTAGGACGAAGCAGAAGTTGAGGACGACGGCGAAGCTCCACAGGTAGCGGCGCGAGGAAGAAGAAGAGGAAGCGAAGGGAGAAACAGAATGACCCTTCGGTCCTATTTATAAGGCAGTAAAGCTAGGTCAAGCGCGTGAATTCAGGGACTGTCATTAAGGAAGGCGTTATAAAGGATAAACTTCAAGATGACGTCATGCCGGTTTACAGTGACTAGAAGCAACGATGTCATGCCGGTTTACAGTGACCAGAAGCAACGATGTCATGCCGGTTTAGAATGATCAGAAGCAATGACGACGTGACAGTTTATTAAACAGAGAAGATGTCCAAGATGCAGATTCTGTGAAGGATTGACATGAACCAGTTCAAATCAATCTGGGGCCTAATGTTGGGGATATTACTACTAGGTGTAAACCGGCCAAGCTTGGGCCGGGTTAGCTCCGCTAGTGGTGTAATCATAGAAAGGCCCAAGGCCTGTAGTTGGTTTGGAACTTGTAGCCGTAAACCGGCCTGATATATGACTTGTGTTGTAAGTTAGGAATAGAGAGATACCAACCGGGATACGAGTATGAACCGTTGGGACTCTCTAACCGACGGGCGCCACTGTGTATATAAGGGGACGGCCCGGCGGCGGTTCAGGGACAGACAACCACAACTCGAGCCTAGGCGAAGCTTATTTGCTCCCTAGCCATCGAGACTACATCAATTCCATCACAACTAGATGTAGGCCTTTACCTTCATCGAAGGGGCCGAACTAGTATAAACCCTCGTGTCTTTGTGTCCGCTTTAACCCCTGCAAGTAAACCCGTAGCGATGGCTCCACGACTAAGTCCTTACGCTAGGACATCTGCCGTGACAAATCCACGACAACTCTCCTGATAACGAGAGATGCTTTAGTGAATTCAAGATATCGCCAAAAGGCGAGTATTGGAAGATGTCCGCGGCGGTGAATTCCATAACCGCGCCCAGTCCGGATCGATTGGTAGGCGCGGAGGTTCAGAGTCCGCAAGGAGTCCGCGCCGGAATCATGAGTCTCGCAGGGACAAGATTAGTGTTCGGCCCATCGCCGTGGATGTTGAAGCCCCTGTGGCGCGCTATCCACCGCCTCGACTGGCGATCGGCTTCGCTAATGACCGGCGGATCCGTGTCGCCACCAAGGCACTGTTCGGTGGCAGAGCTAGATCATGCCCGTCGGCACAGTGCGGCGCGATTGGCTGTGGCTCGACTCCGTCAAAGATCAAGTCTCCGCGGACATCGACCGTGAAGTTCAAGCTTCCAAATCTGACCTGATGGCCAGGGGCGTAGGTTTCGATCTGCTCCAGATGGCCAAGTGAGTTGGCCCGCAGTGCGAAGCCGCCGAATACGAAGATCTGTCCGGGGAGGAAAGTCTCACCCTGGACGGCGTTGTTGGTTGAAGATGCCATCAAGCCTATCGGTGATGACACAGAGGAACTCTCAATGAAAGCACCAATGTCGGTGTCAAACCGCGGATCTCGGTAGGGGGTCCCGAACTGTGCGCCTAGGCGGATGGTAATAGGAGACGAGGGACACGATGTTTTTACCCAGGTTCGGGCCCTCTCGATGGAGGTAAAACCCTACGTCCTGCTTGATTAATGTTGATGATATGGGTAGTACAAGAGTGGATCTACCATGAGATCAAGGAGGCTAAACCCTAGAAGCTAGCCTATGGTATGATTGTTGTAATGTATCTTGTCCTACGGACTAAAGCCCTCCGGTTTATATAGACACCGGAGGAGGCTAGGGTTACACAGAGTAGGTTACAATGGTAGGAGATCTACATATCCGTATTGCCAAGCTTGCCTTCCACGCCAAGGAAAGTCCCATCCGGACACGATACGGAGTCTTCAATCTTGTATCTTCGTAGTCTTGGAGTCCGACGGATAATGATAGTCCGGCTGTCCGGACACCCCCTAGTCCAGGACTCCCTCAGAGACCACCTTAATTTTCGTCGTAGCCTTTCTCCTTCCCTGGCTGTTGCATCGTGAGTTCGGCAGGTCTACTGCCGGACAGGGCCTCTGGTGAACGGTGTCCTGTGGATAAGAAAAAAAAAGAGAGAGCGACGCACTTGGGAGCCCCTGGTGTGGTTGAGCCGCACTCTGGGCCAGTTGTGGTCGTGCCCCTCCCCCTATGCCCATGGTATCTCCAGAGCGTAATGATGTACGCGAAGGACTGGTCTTGCAATTATGCGAGGGATGGGGTTGGGGCCGCATTGCTACGCTGCGTCGGAACGTGCTGTGGTCGTGTTGTATGTTACTCCGGCGCGTTGGCCGTGTTCCGTCGCTAACGGCCGGACTCGAAAATTGCCTTAAGAGGCTGCTCTGTACTTCTGTCGCGAGAGCCGCTATGTGTTCCTCCGTTCGGAGGGAGCGTTCAGTATTTCCGTTGACCGTGATGACTCCTCGAGGGCCTGTCATCTTGAGCTTTAGGTATGCGTAATGCGGCACCACGTTGAACTTTGCAAACGCGGTCCGTCCGAGCAAAGCGTGATAGCCACTGCAGAACGGGACTATGTCGAAGATTAACTCCTCGCTTCGGAAGTTATCCGGGGATCCAAGACCACTTCCAGCAGGACCGAGCCTGTATAATTGGCCTCTACACCTGGTATGACGCTTTGAAGGTCGCTTTTGTAGGTTTAACCACGAGGGTCTATGCCCATCTTGGCGACCGTATCCCGATAAAGCAGGTTCAGTTGCTGCCGCCATCCATCGTGACTCGTAAGGTGAAATACATTGACGATTGGGTCTAAAACCAATGCGCGAATCCGCCATGGCGGATATCGTGGAGTGGTCCTTCGATCAAAAGTGATCGGGTAAGAGGACCATGGATTGAACTTCGGGCGATCGCTCCATTGCATATACATCCTAAGTGCACGCTCCCCTCTTGGGTATATGGGTTGCGATATCATGTTTATCGTCCGCACTTGTGGGGGAAACCCTTCGTCCTCTCTCGCTCGGCGGCCGGGTCTCTTCCTCGCCATCGCTATGCAGCCCTTGTCGTTGTTTTCGCAATTGTTGCTGCTTGAATACCCAACAATCCTGTTAGTGTGATTAGCTGGCTTTTCAGGTGCCATGTATCCGCAAGAGCGGTCGAGTATTCGGTCCAAATTGACGGAACCGGGTGGTTCTTTGAATGTCTTCTTCTGCGACCGGTTTAGAGCCTCAAATCCGCGCTGACCGCCGATCCTTAGTGTTATCGCCGCACGCGGCATTTGTTTTTGTTTCGACGCGACCTGCCATTGTGGTCCTTAGTATCCGTACTGCCAGCATTTTTGCTGAGGTTGTTACTGCGGGCTAGCCAGCTGTCCTCCCTCGCACAGAAGCGGGTCTTAGTGATGTGAGGGCTGCCATGGATTTCGGCTTTTCCTGTCCTAGGTGCCGAGCCAGCCACTCGTCCCGGATGTTGTGTTTGAAGGCTGCAAGGGCCTCTGCATCCGGACAGTCGATGATTTGATTTTTCTTTGTTAGGAACCGTGTCCAGAATTTTCTGGCTGATTCGTCTGGCTGCTGAATTATGTGGCTTAGTTCATCGGCGTCTGGTGGTCGCACATATGTGCCCTGGAAGTAGTCAAGGAATGCGGCTTCCAGGTCCTCCCAACACCCAATTGACTCTGCTGGCAAGCTGTTAAGCCAATGACAAGCTGGTCCTTTAAGCTTGAGTGGGAGATATTTGATGGTGTGTAGATCGTCACCACGGGCCATATGGATACGAAGGAGATAGTCTTCGATCCAAACCGCGGGGTCTGTTGTGCCATCGTAGGATTCAATGTTCACCGTTTTAAACCCTTCAGGGATTTGATGATCCATTACTTCATCTGTGAAGCATAGTGGGTGTGCGGCGCCTCTATACTAGGCAATATCGCGACGTAGCTCAAGAGAGCTTTGTCTACTGTGTTCGGCCCGACCGGAGTTGCTGTATCCGGCGCGACAGTAGTCGTCGCGCATCATGGGGCGCCCACATGATCCGTAGATCGATCTTGATTGTCTTGCCTTGTCCTCCATTATGTCTTGCAAGTCCGGCGCATTCCCCCGTGGCTTCGCACTTTTCGAGCGGTGCCGGGGTACGGTTCTGGTGGAGGGCTTAGATGCCTCTCTGTCGCGGCCA
The DNA here is from genome assembly GCA_021437245.1 of Aegilops speltoides. Lineage (NCBI taxonomy): Eukaryota > Viridiplantae > Streptophyta > Magnoliopsida > Poales > Poaceae > Aegilops > Aegilops speltoides. The sequence goes on along the minus strand of CM038142.1, from coordinate 561,749,050 downwards.
CGAGGTGGTCGGTCTGCCGTATTGTGCGCTGGTGATGAGGGTTTATACTCCTCCTCCTCTAATTGGGGGAGCAACTTGCGTTTTGGGTAGCTTTTGGAGGGGCGTTCGAGTTCATATGCTCTTCGGCCGCGAGGACTTCGGTCCATCTGTCGGCCAGCAGGTCTTGATCAGCTCTGAGCTGTTGCTGCTTTTTCTTTAGGCTGTTTGCCGTGGCCATAAGCCTGCGTTTAAAATGCTCTTGTTCGACGGGATCCTCGGGCACGACAAGTTCGTCGTCGTTGAGGCTTGCCTCGTCTCCGGAGGGAGGCATGTAATTATCATCGTCGACCTCTTCGTCTGCCGCTCTCTCGTGAGGGTTGGCTTCTGCGTCATCCTGCGCTGAATCTTGCTGGAGGGGGTTGTCTTCGGCACTCTCTGGGGTGTTATTATCTCTGGTGCCGGAATCTACATTCTTGCTGTGGCGGGATTTAGAGCGGCGCCGCTGACGTCGGCGCTTGGGTTGTTTCTTAGGGGAATCTGCCTCTGCTGCTTCTTCGCCGTTCCCGTCCTTTGGGATGTCCACCATGTATATGCCGTATGACGAGATGGTGTTCCAGTGCCCCGTAGGCGCTGGTTCTTGGTCGTCTCCGGCATCGTCGTCCATACCGTCAATGTGTTCGGAGTCGTAGTCTAGCATGTCAGTTAGATCGTCAATAGTGGCTACAAAGTGGGTGGTGGGTGGGTTTTGAATTTCTTCTTCGTCCGCATCCCAACCATTCTGACCGCAGTCCGGCCAGGGTTCTCCTGATAACGAGAGATGCTTTAGCGAATTCAAGATGTCGCCAAAGGGTGAGTGCTGAAAGATGTCCGCGGCGGTGAACTCCATGATCGGCGCCCAATCGGATTCGATTGGTAAGGGCGTAGGAGGTTCGGAGTCCGGCGAGGAGTCCGGCACCTCGAAGTCACGAGCTTTACGAGGGACAAGGTGAATTTTCGGCTCCATCACCGTAGAGATTGCAGCCCCCGAGGCGGTGTCCAGCCACCTGTCCTCGATCTGCGCGGTCGGCTCCGAACTAGGGGTCGGAGCGGACTCATGTGCGGCCTCCAGGGCGCTGTCCGGCGGCAGAGCTAAATCATGCCCATCGTGACAGTGGGGCACGCTCGGCTGTGGCTTGAATCCATCGAAGATCAAGTCTCCGCGGATGTCGGCCATGAAGTTTAGGCTTCCAAATCTGACCTGACCGCCAGGGGCGTAGCTTTCAATCTGCTCCAGATGGCCAAGTGAATTGGCCCGCAGTGCAAAGCCGCCGAACACAAAGATCTGTCCGGGGAGAAAAGTCTCACCCTGGACTGCGTGGTTGTTGATGATTGAAGGAGCCATCAAGCCTATCGGTGACGACATAGAGGAACTCTCAATGAAAGCACCAATGTTGGTGTCAAAACCGGCGGAACTCGGATAGGGGGTCCCGAACTGTGCGTCTAGGCGGATGGTAACAGGAGACAAGGGACACGATGTTCTTACCCTGGTTCGAGCCCTCTCGATGGAGGTAAAACCCTACTCCTGCTTGATTAATATTGATGATATGGGTAGTACAAGAGTGGATCTACCGCGAGATCAAGGAGGCTAAACCCTAGAAGCTAGCCTATGGTATGATTGTTGTAATGGTTGTTCGTCCTACGGACTAAAACCCTCCGGTTTATATAGACACCGGAGAGGGCTAGGGTTACACAGAGTCGGTTACAATGGTAGGAGATCTACATATCCGTATTGCCAAGCTTGCCTTCCACGCCAAGGAAAGTCCCATCCGGACACGGGACGAAGTCTTCAATCTTGTATCTTCATAGTCTTGGAGTCCGGCCGATGATGATAGTCCGGCTATCCGGACACCCCCTAGTCCAGGACTCCCTCAAACCTGTTCCAGAATTTGCGCGCTGACTCTCCGGGCTGTTGGGTTATGTGACTTAAATTGTCTGCATCCGGAGGACGGACATAAGTCCCTTGAAAATTTGCTCTAAACGTGTCCTCGAGCTCTTCCCAACTTCCAATGGTATTTTCTGGGAGGCTTTTGAGCCAATGCCGAGCTGGCCCTTTGAGCTTGAGGGGTAGATATTTTATGGGGTGGAGATCGTCTCCTCTAGCCATATGTATGTGTAGGATGTAATCCTCAATCCAGACTCCAGGGTCTGTTGTTCCATCGTATGCCTCTATGTTTACGAGCTTGAATCCCGCTGGAAATTCATGATCCAGCACCTCATCGGTGAAACATAGTGGGTGTGCGGCGCCCCTGTATTTAGGTGTGCCATTATCTTCGAACACTCGGCGTGTTGTGTTGTTTCCTGGGGCCCTCTTTTTTGGCCCATAAATGGACCTGACCGGGCCATCTGTTTTGCGAGGATCTTTATGTGTGTCATGTGCCGGCTTGTGTGCGGTGCCGCTTGCCGCTCCTGGCCTTTCATCTGGTCGTCTATCCGGCGAGGCGGCCTCTTTGCTTTTTGATTGTGGGGGCTCTACGGCTCGTCGAATTCGGGCAGCAGCTTGCGCTTCGGGTATCTCTTTGCTTGATGGCTATTGCCGTATTTGTCCGCGGTCTTGAGTACTTTGCTCCACCTCATTCTGAGTATGTCTTCCGCTGTTTTGAGCTTCCGTTTCTGCTTCTTCAAACTTCTTGCAGTGGTGACAAGCCTTTTGTGAAGGTTCTTATGCTCCGGTGGTGTGTCTGGCGTGAGATCATCTGGACTGTTGTTTTCGCCGAGGATGGGTTGATTGTCCGATTCATCCTGTTCGGATGGTTGCTTGGTTGCATGTTCGCCGTCCACTGGTTTGCCCTGCTCTACGGCTGGGTCATTATGGGTGCTGTTGTTATCGGCGGGACTTGGGGCGGCGCTATGCCGCCGTTTGGTTGTTTTTCGGGAATTATCCTTCGCCGCGTCCGTTGTTCCGCATTATCGCTTCCCTTTGGGGTGTCCACCATATATATATCATGAGTTGAGGTGGCTTTCCGGCGCCCGAGAGGCATCGGTTCTTGGTCGCTCTCGCATCGCCGCCCATACCGCCGATGTCTTCGAGTCGTAGTTCAGCATGTCTTTTAAATCGCCGGCGGTGGCTACAAAGTGGGTGGTGGGTGGGCTTTGAATTTCTTCATCGTCCGTATCCCAACCGTCCTGGCCGCAGTCCGGCCAGGACTCTCCTGATAACGAGAGATACTTTAGCGAATTCAGGATGTCGCCAAAGGATGAGCGCTGAAAGATGTCCGCGGCGGTGAACTCCATGATCGGCGCCCGATCGGATTCGATTGGTAAGGGCGCAGGAGGTTCGGAGTCCGGCGAGGAGTCCGGCACCTCGGAGTCACGAGCTTTACAAGGGACAAGGTCAGTATTCGGCTCAATCGCCATAAAGGTTGCAGCCCCCGAGGCGATGTCTAGCCATCCGTCCTCGATCTGCACGGTCGGCTCCGAATTAAGGGTCGGAGCGGACTTATGTGCAGCCTCCAGGGCATTGTCCGGTAGTAGAGCTAAATCATGCCCATTGTGAAAGTGCGGCGCGCTCGGCTTTGGCTCGAATCCGTCGAAGATCAAGTCTCCGCGGATGTCAGCCGTGAAGTTTAGGCTTCCAAATCTGACCTGACAGCCAGGGGCGTAGCTTTCGATCTCCTCCAGATGGCCAAGCGAATTGGCCCGCAGTGCGAAGCCGCCGAACACGAAGATCTGTCCGGGGAGAAAAGTCTCACCCTGGACTGCGTTGTTGTTGATGATTGAAGGAGCCATCAAGCCTATCGATGACGACACAGAGGAACTCTCAATGAAAGCACCAATGTCCGTGTGAAAACCGGCGGATCTCGGGTAGGGGGTCCCGAACTGTGCGTCTAGGCGGATGGTAACAGGAGACAAGGGACATGATGTTTTTACCTAGGTTCGGGCCCTCTCGATGTAGGTAAAACCCTACTCCTTCTTGATTAATATTGATGATATGGGTAGTACAAGAGTGGATCTACCACGAGATCAAGGAGGCTAAACCCTAGAAGCTAGCCTATGGTATGATTGTTGTAATGGTTGTTCGTCCTACGGACTAAGACCCTCCGGTTTATATAGACACCGGAGAGGGCTAGGGTTACACAGAGTCGGTTACAATGGTAGGAGATCTACATATCCGTATTGCCAAGCTTGCCTTCCACGCCAAGGAAATTCCCATCCGAACACGGGACAAAGTCTTCAATCTTGTATCTTCATAGTCTTGGAGTCTGGCCGATGATGATAGTCCGGCTATCCGGACATCCCCTAGTCCAGGACTCCCTCAGCGACATTGAGCTCGAGAGAGACATTTAGCCAGATGGTTGTTAATGCTTTCAAACACCTAACATTTAATCAGCAAACATTTCATCGTCCTTTGCTTTTCCATGAATATCATTTTCATATAAAGAAACTTCAGTTTTTTTGACCTGAAGCAACCAGGACACGACATCCCCGCTTTGGCCAAAAGGTAGCAGGAGTGTAGTAAGCGTAGACTCGAATTTCCGGTAATGGGATGCAAACACATGGCTGATTGTCAAGAAGCTAAACATTACAAACTGGAGGGTTGTTCACGTCCAAGCATAAGAACCACCATGTACGGAAACATAGCACAAAATACACTAGTCGTCCACAGACACACAAACAAACTACCACATAGTTCACAACACATAGATTTACAATCACCAGGCCTTTACATCAGGTAAGAAATTGACCCTGTCCTAAAAAACTCAGGATCCACATGCCCATTCATCAAGATGCACTCCTCATCTTCAATAAGAAGGGACCAAGCAATAGTAAACCTTATCTTGAAGCTGCCAAGGTTGCATTCATGGTCACTTGTATTGCATAACTTCGGGACAACAACAGCATGGCCTTGTGCAACCATGTCGCCAGAAGGTGTGTATGCTTGAATCTAAAGTTGCAGTCTCCCACTCAATTTTACAGAAATGAGTTGCCTTGACAGGTTTATGTAACCATGTTTAATAGCAGGCCGTCCAACTCTCGAATCAAGAAAAAAGACTTCCTTGGATGTGGATTCATTTCTGTCTTCAATGCCATGCTGAGATAGTGACGAGCAGACTATTCGAACTCCATAACGAAAAGATGTTGCCTTCTCACCAATAATATTAACACCAAACACAATGGCTTGAACCGAACGATTAAGCTGCTGGAAGGATAACTCTAGTGTGCAGAAGGTTTTTCAACAATGAGCATACCTGAAGTATCAGCATGATCACCATCATATAGAACAGGATAACTGATCAATGCTCTATCTTCAGCAGCAGTTGGGCCCTTCACTATTAGTTGGATTTTGATGTCAACAAGCTCCTCCGACACAATTGCATGAACTGGGCCAGTCAAATGCAAAAAGGATCCTGCAAGAATAACAATCACCATCAGCACCACATTTTCTGTTAACTAATCACCAATGTTTGTTACAAACAATGTTAAAAACATATGTGGCAATTGTTTATAGTTACTATTTACTTCATAGCATGTCGCACTTAGCAGTTTGCTACAATAGCATGGCTTGAACAAACAACCGTTTAATGTTATTCATATCTTCTTGCACATAATTCAGCTAAAATTAGTATATGTATTAAATAAGTATAACAAAATCAACCAAAAATGCATTACTTGAACATCAAAATATTCTATGCGCCATGTTTCCAATGTTTCCATTGATCCCACGCTTACTTCTTACATGCTGGTGCTTCACATCCAAATACATCACATGCTTCTCCTAAGTAAATGCAAGTTATTGCAAATGGCTAACAAGAGGGATGACATGTTGCCGACATGAAACTTTTTGCCTCAGTATTGAATTTACAACTAATTGATGATGGGTTACAAATAGATTACACGGCGCAAGAAATCAGTGAATCACACACTATTTTGTAGTTTTATCTAAAAAAGTTGACACAGAACAAAACATCAGCATCCCTCCTGAGGGTAGCTCTATAGTCCTACAACACTGCAGATATTTCTATTGACTGTACAACACTCAAAATTTTGTGGCTCAAGGAGGTAAATGCTACGTATTGAGCTTGCGTTGGTTTTCCTTGAAGAGGAAAGGGTGATGCAGCAATAGTAGCGTAAGTATTTCCCTCAGTTTTTGAGAACCAAGGTATCAATCCAGTAGGAGGCTCCTCAAAAGTCCCACGCACCTACACAAACAAACCAAGAACTCGCAACCAACGCAATAAAGGGGTTGTCAATCCCTTCACAACTACTTGCGAAAGTGAGATCTGATAGAGATAGTATGATAAGATACATATATTTTTGGTATTTTATATTATAGATGCAAAAAGTAAAGATGCAAATAAAAGTAGATTGGAAGCAAATATGATAAGAGATAGACCCGGGGGCCATAGGTTTCACTAGAGGCTTCTCTCAAGAAAGCATAAGTATTACGGTGGGTGAACAAATTACTGTCGAGCAATTGATAGAACGGTGAATAATTATGAGATTATCTAGGCATGATCATGTATATAGGCATCACGTCCGCAACAAGTAGACCGACTCCTGCCTGCATCTACTACTATTACTCCACACATCGACCGACTCCTGCCTGCATCTAGAGTATTAATTTCATAAAGAACAGAGTAACACATTAAGCAAGATGACATGATGTAGAGGGATAAACTCATGCAATATGATATAAACCCCATCTTTTTATCCTCGATGGCAACAATACAATACGTGCCTTGCAACCCCTTTCTGTCACTGGGTAAGGACATCGCAAGATTGAACCCAAAGCTAAGCACTTCTCCCATGGCAAGAAAGATCAATCTAGTAGGCCAAACCAAACTGATAATTTGAAGAGACTTGCAAAGATAACTCAATCATACATAAAAGAATTCAGAGAAGATTCAAATATTATTCATAGATAAACTTGATCATAAACCCACAATTCTTCGGATCTCGACAAACACACCGCAAAAAGAGATTACATCGAATAGATCTCCACAAGAGAGGGGGGGAACATTGTATTGAGATCCAAAAAGAGAGAAGAAGCCATCTAGCTAATAACTATGGACCCGAAGGTCTGTGGTAAACTGCTCACAACTCATCGGAAGGGCTATGGTGTTGATGTAGAAGCCCTTCGTGGTCGATTCCCCCACCAGCAGAGCGCCGGCGAAGGCTCCAAGATGGGATCTCACGGATACAGAAGGTTACGGTGGTGGAAATTGTGTTTCGAGTGCTCCCTGGATGTTTTCGGGGTACGTAGGCTTATATAGGAGGAAGAAGTACGTCGGTGGCCGCCCGAGGGGCCCACGAGACAGGGGAGCGCCCTATAGAGGGGTGGCGCCCTACCCTCTCGTGGCCGCCTCGGCTGCTTCTCGACTTGCACTCCAAGTCCCCTGGATCACGTTCGTTCCAAAAATCACGCTTCTGAAGGTTCCATTCCGTTTGGACTCCGTTTGATATTCCTTTTCTTCGAAATACTGAAATAGGCAAAAAAACAGCAATAGGTAAATATAATAGCATGGAACAATCAAAAATTATAGATACGTTGGAGACGTATCAAGCATCCCCAAGCTTAATTCCTGCTCGTCCTCGAGTAGGTAAATGATAAAAACAGAATTTTTGATGTGGAATGCTACCTAGCATAATTCTCAATGTAATTTTCTTTTATTGTGGCATGGATGTTCAGATCCAAATGATTCAAAATAAAAGTTCATATTGATAAAAGAAATAGTAATACTTCAAGCATACTAATCAAGGCAATCATGTCTTCTCAAAATAACATGGCAAAAGAAAGTTCATCCCTACAAAATCATATAGTTAGGCTATGCTTCATTTCCGTCACACAAAGATGTTCCCAACTTCTATACCCCCGATGACAAGCCAAGCAATTGTTTCATACTTAAATAATCTCAAACTTTTTCAACCTTCATGCAATACATGAGCGTGAGCCATGGATATAGCACTATGGGTGGAATAGAATATGATGATGGGGATTGTGTGGAGAAGACAAAAAAAGAGGAAGTCTCACATTAACGAGGATAATCAACGGGCTATGGAGATGCCCATCAATTGATGTCAACATGAGGAGTAGGGATTGCCATGCAACGGATGCACTAGAGCCTATAAATGAATGCTCAATAAAAGAAAACTAGTGAGTGTGCATCCAACTTGCTTGCTCGCGAAGACCTAAGGCATTTGAGAAAGCCCATTGTAGGAATATGCAAGCCAAGTTCTATAATGAAAAATTCCCACTAGTATGAAAAGGACAACCTATGAGACTCACTATATGAAAAACATGGTGCTACTTTGAAGCACAATATATGAGACTCACTACATGAAGAACAAGGTGCTACTTTGAAGCACAAGTGTGGAAAAAGAGATAGTAACATTGCCCTTTTTACTTTTTTTAATTTTTTTTCTTTTTTTCTTTTTTTTGGCCTTTCTTTTTTTTCTTTTGGCCTTTCTTTCTTTTTCCTTTTTTTGGGCAATGCTCTAATAATGATGATCATCACACTTTCATTGATTACAACATATGAATTACAGCTCGAAACTAGAACAAGATATGACTCTATATGAATACCTCTGGCAGTGTACCGGGATGGTGCAATGAATCAAGAGTGACATGTATGAAAAATAATGCATGGTGGCTTTGCCACAAATACGATGTCAACTACATGATCATGCAATGGCAATATGACAAAAGTAAAGTATGTCATGATGATGATAAACGGAACGGTGGAAAGTTGCATGGCAATATATCTCGGAATGGCTATGGAAATGCCATAATAGGTAGGTATGGTGGCTGTTTTGAGGAAGATATAAGGAGGTTTATGTGTGATAGAGCATACCGTATCACGGGGTTTGGATGCACCGGCGAAGTTTGCACCAACTCTCAAGGTGAGAAAGGGCAATCCACGGTACCGAAGAGGCTAGCAATGGTGGAAATGTAAAAGTGCGTATAATCCATGGACTCAACATTAGTCAAAAGAACTCATATACTTATTGCAAAAATTTAGAAGTCATCAAAAATCAAGCACTACGTGCATGCTCCTAGGGGGATAGATTGGTAGGAAAAGACCATCGCTCGTCCCCGACCGCCACTCATAAGGATGCACAAGCCATGTACACTTCATGTTTCAAATTTGTTACACAACTTTAACTACACATGCATGCTATGGGACTTGCTAACTTCAACACGAGCATTCTTTAAATTCATAATCACCCAACTAGCATGACTTTAATATCACTACCTCCATATCTCAAAACAATTATCAAGTATCAAATTGATCATAGCATTCAATTCACTTCCTATGATAGTTTTTATTATACCCAACTTGGATGCCTACCATTCTAGGACCAATTTATAACCATAGCAAATACCATGCTGTTCTAAAAGACTCCCAAAATAATATAAGTGAAGCATGAGAGACTAACATTTTCTATAAAATCAAGCCACTGCCGTGCTCTAAAAGATATAAGTGAAGCACTAGAGCAAAAACTATCAAGCTCAAAAGATATAAGTGAAGCACATAGCAAATTCTAATCAAATGGGCTTCTCCCAAAAGGTGTGTACAGCAAGGATGATTGTGGTAAACTAAAAAGCAAAGACTAATATAATACACGACGCTCCAAGCAAAACACATATCATGTGGTAAATAAAAATATAGCTCCAAGTAAAGTTACCAATGAACGAAGACGAAAGAGGGGATGCCTTCCCAGGGCATCCACAAGCTTAGGCTTTTGGCTATCCTTGAATATCTTGGGGTGCCATGGGCATCCCCAAGCTTAGGCTCTTGCCACTCCTTATTCCATAGTCCATAAAAGCTTTACCCAAAACCTGAAAACTTCACAACACAAAACTCAACGGGAAATCTTATAAGCTCCGTTAGTGAAAGAAAACAAAACCACCACATAAGATACTGTAATGAACTCATTCTTTATTTATTTTGGTGTTAAACCTACTGTATTCCAAGTTCTCTATGGTTCATACGCTTACATACTAGCCATAGATGCATCAAAATAAGCAAACAATACACGAAAAACAGAATCTGTCAAAAACAGAACAGTCTGTAGCAATCTGTAACTAACACAAACTTCTGGAACTCTAAAAATCCTAAAAAATAGGACGTACTGGACAATTTTTTTATTGATCATCAGCAAAAAGAATCAATGCAAAATCAAGTTTATGTGAGCAGAATCAAATCAACTATCATCATAGTTTATCCTATAGGTTCTACTTGGCACAAACACTAATTAAAAGATAAAAACACATCTAAACAGAAAGTAGATGCAAAATTTATTACTAAAGAGGAACAAAAACAAGAAACATAAAGAAAATTGGGTTGCCTCCAACTAGCACTATCGTTTAACGCCCCTAGCTAGGCATAAAAGCGAAGATAGATCTAAGTAGTGCCATCTTTGGCACTTAATTCATACGTATCTCGCATGATAGATTCATAAGGTAATTTCACTTTCTTTCTTGGAAAGTGCTCCATGCCTTTCTTTAATGGAAATTGAAATCTAATATTCCCTTCCTTCATATCAATAATCGCACCAATCGTTCTAAGGAAAGGTCTACCAAGAATAATAGGTCAAGAAAGATTGCAATCTATATCAAGAACGATAAAATCTACGGGCACCAAATTTCTATTTGCAACAATGAGAACATCATTGATCCTTCCAATTGGCTTTTTAATGGTGGAATCCGCAAGGTGCAAATTTAAAGAGCAATCATCAAGATCATGGAAACCTAGAATATCACATAAAGTTTTCGGAATCGTGGAAACACTAGCACCCAAATCACACAAAGCAAAATAGTCATGATCTTTAATTCTAATTTTTATAGTAGGTTCCCACTCATCATTAAGTTTTCTAGGTATAGAAACTTCCAAATTAAGTTTTTCATCATAAGATTGCATCAAAGCATCAACAATATGTTTGGTAAAAGCTTTATTTTGACTATAAGCATGTGGAGAATTAACAATGGATTGCAACAAGGAAATACAACCTTCTAAAGAACAATTATCATAATCAAATTCCTTGAAATCCGAGATAGTGGGTTCAATACTATTTAAAGTCATGACCTCTCCAATCCCACTTTTACCAAATTTAGCATCAAGATCTAAAAACTCCAAATTTTTGGGACGCCTTCTAGGTAAAGTTGACTCATCTTCAGTCCCATTATTATCAAGATTCATATTGCAAAACAAAGATCTAATAGGAGACACATCAATAACTTTAATATCTTCATCATTACTTTCATGGAGACTAGAAGAACACGCCTTTATAAAGCTATCTTTCTTAGCACGTAATCTAGCGGTTCTTTCCTTGCACTCGTCAATGGAAATTCTCATTACTTTGAGAGACTCATTGATATCATGCTTAGGGGAAGAAGATCTAAGTTTAAGAGAATCAACATCAAGCGAAAGTCTATCAACGTTCCTAGCCAAATCATCAACTTTGAGCAATTTTTCTTCAAGCAAAGCATTAAAATTCTTTTGAGAGATCATAAATTCTTTCACACTATTCTCAAAATCAGAGGGTATCTTATTAAAGTTACCATAAGAATTATTGTAGGAATTTCCATAACTATTAGAGGAATTACTAGGGAATGGTCTAGAATTAAAGTTTCCTCTATAAGCATTGTTTCCAAAACTATTCCTACCAACAAAATTCACATCCATAGATTCATTATTATTCTCAATCAAAGTGTACAAAGGCATATCATTGGGATCAAGAGGAGTATTTTTAGTAGCAAACAATTTCATAAGTTCATCCATCTTTCCACTCAAAACATTGATTTCTT